>BMAO01038638.1:0-141673 GCA_019973975.1 Trichonephila clavata | reverse complement strand
GATGATTTAATCATCAGACCTTATTACTTCTCCTCTACTTTGAATTTTTAGTAGATAGAAAGATACAAGATGACAATACTTAAATATGCATCCATCAATGCATTTGAAATTATTAAAATAGTTTCTGAAGAGAAAGAAATTTTTGTTTTGTACATAAAATCTGTGTGTGTGTGAAAATACTCCTCTCTTTCAACGATTTTTAATTTTTTTTTTTATGAAAATAATTATTAAGATAAAAAAACTCATATTGGATGGTTCGTGCATTTACTTTTTGAACGAAATTACATGCGCATTAACATGTTTATTGAAAAGCTGAGTTTGTAGAAATATTATTATATGAACCTATAAAACAACAGGAAATGAGCTTAAAAGCTTATGATGTGACATTGGAATACATAGTTTTTTCACACTCTCGGGAAAAAAGTACTGTCTGTATAGACAACGCAGTAAGTGGATTTGCAAAAGACTCACTGGACCGTATTTCCCTTTTTGAAACGGACAATGTCCAATTTTTATGTAATACATAATATTTACGCGTGCTTCAACATTGGCAAAAATATTCTTTTTTAGTCGAAAAAACTTATTTTAAATTCTCAAACATATTCTTTACATTGTTATATAGTGTATTAAAATGTTCTGTGGCAAGAATCTTGAAGGTAATTAAATAAAGGACGTTTTTTATTTATTAACAGAAAAATTTGATCCATGGCAAATAGTATTAATTTGTTTTTGTACTGTTATTTATTTCTGTTTTTCCACCAATGAATTATTTTAATAATTTGTTATAATATCCGTGGTTAATTACTGAAAGAAACGACATCAATTAACTCTACAATACTCTAAGCTTCTGTCTATACTTTATACCACTAAGTTTAAAAACATTTTTTTTAAGATAAATATTGGATATAAGTTCCTGTACTGAAGATTCGTGAGTTAACTATACAAAACGACAAACTTTAAAGCAATCAACTTCTAATATAACGCACAGAAAAACATTTTTAAAACCTACATTTAAAATAAATACTTAAAATGTTTGGCCCTTTCTTGAAGGTACAGCAGTACTCGTTTACTCATATTTTGTGAAAAAGGTTTCAAGGAGTTAGGAGTGATTCCTTGTATCCTTTCAGTAATGGCAGTGTTCAGCGCAAATCTACATTTATATTGCTCATTGATTTTCGAAGACATTGCATATAAAACAATCACCAAATTTTCATCAGAAATAGCTTATAGACGCTATGTGTATTTGCTATGTTAATCATGTATTGCCATGAGCATAGCACACTCCCTACATAACAAGACTGTCAGTTATGTACTGCCTTACATTTTTTCATTAGAGATAGACTAATTTCGTCTAGATATATAAGTTACAAGAGAATCTTTATATTCTATCATATAAGGCGTAAATACACTATCACCCTCCAGTTCAGAGTCAATAAATTCAATTACCGTTGCTTGCAGTAGTATGGGGAAAGAAGTAAACAAAAAATAGGGTATACAGAGCGCGGAGTTCCAAAACAAGCGCTTGAGTCATTCGCCCACATCGGACTGTCTCAGACGACGGTCGAACCCACGCCTACGCTTACAAGCCTCCTTAGCCCACCGGATGTTACCACACCACTTTTGCAAGGTCTTAACAAAATTGGTATTCATCATTTCTTTTTCTAAAAAAAATTATGTTGCTTTAATTTCCCCCCCTCCCCCTCTCTCTCTTCTTGCCAAAAAGAAAAGGGAGAACGTTGCGGAAGTGTCTGGGAAAATGAAGTTGACAGTCTTTAAAATTTGTAACGAACTTATATTAATTTTATTTTTTTGCGGTGGAAGTTTATGTTTTGAATTAAGTAATCTCTGTGGAAAAAAATTATTGCGTTTATCTTAACTATGAGAAATGACAAACTCTTTAGTGATTTTGAGAAGTATACACGATTTCTTGACGTTTTACGTAGTCGCAACGTATTAATGAGTTGTCGGTTTTCATCTCACACACTTGAAAATTCTTATTGTAGAGGATTGGAGGTGTTATTGTGTGCCTTTATTCCAGACCTTGGTTTAAAAATTTGAAATGATAATTATTGAAGTAGGCAATTAGTCCCAATGTAAATTTATCCGATTATGTATGAAAAAAGTTTTTAGTGATAATAATTAAATATTTTTCTTCGAGTTGTCATTTTGAGCAAGACGAAAGTTCTAAAATTAGTTTTTCAAGTGAAGAATTATAAGTTATACAAATTCAAGTATTGATAGCATATATGAACAAATTGTTCAAAACTTAATCCAAAGCTGCGTGTATAAAAAAGCCGCATAAACCAAGTGCAGGTTTGTTTGTTTTCTAAAATTGCCACGAAGATATGATACATGGGTGATTACGTATTATACCGTTGCTTCGATCAATTTTCACCAAATCAAAAGAACTTGCCAATTCAAAAGTATCGCCAAATGCTGTCGTCGTTATTATTATTGTATTTAAACATGAACAGGAACGGTTTTCACTATTGGTTGATTATGGTGACATTTCGCGGCGTATTTTGCTTTGAAGTATTTGATCGACGGTTTAATACTTAATACCCAATATTTTTAACATATGTAAGCAACCTATCTAAATAGTGAACGAAAAAGTTTCTCTTTTGGATGATTAATTTGAATGTTTTTACGGGGACACATTGATTCTCCTTTGACAATAAGAAGATAATGCCGAATAAAGGATTAAAAAAAAAAAGGTGCATTTATAAGATTATCGCTTCTTCTATTTGCGAAGCATAACTCATTTTAAACAAAATAGGCTGTGCAATTCCATTTCATGAAGTGAAACTTGCTTATGCAATTAATTTCTTAATTGAGCTTGAAACTGCGATGCCTTGAATGATATCAACTGAAGAAAGATAAGTAAACATAACTCACACATCTACGTCTGTTCTAATTTGATAAAACTATATTTGGGATGCGGAGTAGGCGTCTTGGACACTTTGCTTTTTCATTCAAATTTCAAAAGTTGGTTGAAAAGCTAAGTAAAATAATTAGTAGTAAGAATTTTTTCTATCATCTGCTACGAGTAGTAGATGAGAAAGAAATAAGAAATGAAAAACGCGAAAAGCATTTGATTTTGATGAAATTGACAACAAAAAAAAAGTTTTGACATTTTAATTTCTTATTCAATTTACGTGCTTTAAACATTCAATAATTTTTTTTCCTTTTAAAATTTATTAATGGAATACAATAATTTTTAAAAAATCTTTTATCATATGAATTTTCTTGTTTTTTCCTAGTCTTTTGAGTAATATTATATTTCTTTTATTTTGTTAAAAAAAACTGATTTAGTTAAATTAAAGTTATAGATTCATCTAGTATATTAATCAAATTGTGTAAAAATTTAAACTATTTATATTTAAACATTAGTGCTATAAATAAAACAACTTTTAAAAAAGGAAACTCTAAATACCTCGGATCATTTTCAATTGTTTCCAATTTGGTGTTGTTTTTAAGGAAATTCCACATAAATTCTTGCAAAAGGGAATATCACAAAACATCTGATTATTTTGCGTTATAAAAAGAACTTTATAGAGATTATTGAATCCAGTTATTTAGTTTTTAACTCTCTTTGATATTCTCAATCAGAAGGGGAAATATCGTTTGCTACAAAAATTAAATAAATGTTATTGCCAAGTACGGAACTAATAATTCGAAAATGTTATTAATATACATTTATACATTTCTATGTTTGTTAGAACAATGAGAAAATGTGTTCTGAATTCAATCTGAACTTTTTAATAAATAAAAGTATAGAATTAAATAAAGGAATTAAGTACAACTTTAAGCTATTAATTACTCAATGAGTTTTAGAATTCATATTTGATCCACAGCTCTGTCTATTTCTGACTCTTTTTATTATTTTTATTCATAGAAAAAAAATCGTTTTCATCAAAAATTTAAACGAAGTGTATCTTGATGTGTGGAATATATTATTTACAAATGTTTTAAATTGTTATATATTGCAACTTTTTCATTTGTATAAACTACAATTCTTCATGATTATTAATTTTACAAATAAAATTGTGGAATAAAAATAAAACGTTAGTATATATTAGGTGTTAGTATATTAGTAGATTTAAACTGAAAGTAATTTAAACATTAATTTATTGCGATGCCTTAAAAAGTTACACTTAGGAGATGTTTCGTTACGAAGGTGACGTTTTATTGTAATATGTGACTTTATTTAAAGATATTTGAAAAATTCAATATTAATTTTTTAATTAGGAGCTTTTACGTTTTAAAATCGAGTGATAAAAAATAGTGCTTTGATATTCATTGGAAAGATAAATCAGATTAATACTGATAATTATTTATACGTACACAATTAAAGAGTAAACTGCATTAGATCTTTATTTTTAAACCTTTATTTAATTCTGAAGCTCTGCGAATATATATCATAGAATATTTTAACGATTTTAAGAGGATATATAATAATTTTCAAAAGAAAACGAAAAAAATCTATCTCTTTACAAGAGTTTTCTAATAGGAAAAAACGTGTTACGTCATAAGTAAGCAATAAAACACGTAGAGCGTACGTAGATGTTAAGCCTCTAACATTGAAATGATTAATAAAGTTAAAAGTAGTTTTTTAAAAAAAAAATTAAGACAGCTATTATTCAAATGCAAAAGCAGTTTCACACATACTTTTAAAGAGACATATGTATGCACAGTGTCCAAATGAATTCATACACTTGCAATTTTCTATAAAATTTAATGTTTCGATTAATAAAAATTAATAAATAGGAATTGTAAATTGTGATAAAAAAAACTCCTAAAGTGTTACGCCACAAAAGTCTTCGTACACTTAGAAAATCTCAACATAGCTTTAAATATTGTATTTAGCGCGTTTTTCACGTAGTGGAACAAAAGCGCTATTAGGACGCAAATTTCGTCTTCGTTCCATATTTTGTCGTACCTTTTTCTCAGCCAATAAGCAACCAATTGACCTCGGGTTTTCGGCATTTGGTCGCATTTGTGCCCTAGATGAGCCGGATCATATTTAAATTTTCCCATAGTTTTCCCGAATTTTCCTACAAATTTTCCTGAATTTCGCTAGTTTATAACAAAATTTTCTCAAATTTTACCTAGTAAATTTATTAATTGCAAAAAGTTTTTAATAAAAAATCTACCTGCATTTTGGAGGAAATCTTCCCAAAAATGAGGAAATCTTCACAAAAAAAGTTCAGAAAACAAGTATAAAAGGCTCTGATTTTACTTTTATAATTTAATTCTTTTTTTAAACAGTAAAGTGATAAGGTATATAGTGTGAAGCGAAAATAGTACACTACTTTCTGTTAGTAAAAAGTTCATTAGTTGCATTATTGTAAAATACCACATGTAAAAAACTTGCTAAAATTACTTGGTCATGCCAATGATTGATATCTTGTTCTTTCTTAGTAGGATATTTTTTAGTGTCCACAACAGCTTTTAAACGTCTTGGTATAGATTTAATCAGTTTTTTGTAATTTTTGCTCGATGTTCCTCGGTTCTTCTGCGATTATTGTTTTTACTTCACATTTTGTTTTTATATATATCATGTTTTCTCACTTTATTCAAGCTCTTCCAAAACATGTTCTTCTGGGCTTAAATCAGGTGATTAAGGAGATGTTTCAGAATTTGTGGACAGTTATAAAGACACCAGCTGTGAACGTTGGAACGGTCAAGTCGTCTCCAATGCCCAAATTTTGGGTTGATAATTTCAAATTGTTCTTTAAAATATTTAAATAATGCTCATAATTCACAATACCCACAAAAAAATTTCAAATTACCTAATCCTAAGTTTATTAATAATAATCCCCAATTTATACTACACACAAAAACACCTCCACCTTCATGCTACACTGTTCAAAATAAATACTTGGGATTAAGTCTAAAAAAATCCAATATTGACAGCAAATTGATTGAGATCATAGCAAATTCACCATTTTTTGTTCGGTCGAATGCATAATATTATGGAAGGGGGGGGGGACGAGGAATCCCTAAGAATTTAGTTAGAATAGTGAAGCATGGAGGTGGCTATGTTCTTGTGTGGGGGTGTAAATTAGCTTCAGGATTAGGTAATTTGGTATTTTTTGATCGTATTGACTGTAAATCATTAGCTTTATTTATGTATTTTTAAAACAACTTCAAATTATCCGTCCAAAATATGGGCATTGGAGACGAATGCATTTTTTAACAAGACAATGACCCTAAGCGCACTTCTCTCAGCGTTCATCGCTGGTTTCTTTATAACTGTCACCATTTTCTGAAACACCTCCTAAATCACCTGATTTAAGCCCATTAGAACTGATTTGGTGAAAACTTGAATTTAAAGTTTTAAAGTGCGAGAACATGACATATAAAAACAAAATGGGAAGTAAAAACAATAATCACAATAGAATGGAGGAACATCGATGCGAGAATTACAAAAACACTGATAAAATCTATACCAAGAAATTTAAAACTCGCTATGGAAGCTAAAAAAGTTATCTTACTAAATTAAGATATACAATATCTGAGATTTTTTTTTAAGTGTATGAAGATTTTTGTAACGTAATATTTTAGAAGTTTTTGATTATTATATAATTTTTTAAAATAATAGTTATATTATGTTTTAAAAACTGTTTATGTTATTCTAGTAAGAATAAGTTGCATAAATTATAAAAAATACTATTCCGATGTATTAATTTTTATTAGTCGAAAACATTAAAAATTTTATGGAAAATTGGAAGTGTACAAACACTTTTGAGGGCCACTGTATATTTAATCTAAAGAAAAGTCATTACATTTGTATATTCTCTAGTATTTAAGTGCTGTGGGGGAAATTATAGTGTTATTATATTAGCTTAATTTTTAGAAAAATAAATTCATTAAATATATATTATAGTATGTTAAGTATAGTAAACAATTAAATGCAATTTAAAAAGTAATCGCACAAAAAAATGGAAAATTAAATCCAATCTAAATTATTTTGTATTTTATATAATTGATGTCTATTTCTTTATGTCTAAAATATTTAAAGTTTTTCTAACTTTATGACATTTCTCTTATTTTTTTTTACATGGATGTTTTAAAACAGTTTTGCTTAGCATTTTAACTATAAGACGTGCCTTTTATTTTAAAATTTGGTATTATCACAGCATTATGTGCAAATGTTTAAGTTCAAACTGGTTTTTAAAAAAAGGAGTTTATTATTTTGCTTATTCAAATATTATTGATTTGTAAATGTAAAACAAAAATAAAAACATAGTTTCAAATGTATTGGTTATTGTCTCTCTATATATAATTGATAGACTTGGAGTTTTTATTTTTTGAACTAACTACTTTCAACTATTATATGAATATTTTATATTTGTTTACTTATTATTATGAGCTGTTCCTTGAATTCTGTTCCTCGTTTTTATTCCGATTTTTAATGTTTACAGAAATTTCTTACTCTACTGCCTGATAATTAATAACTGATTTCAAAACACGAGAAATATATTGAAAATTAATTAAATATTTTTTTTGGTCTTATTTTAAAATGTTTTAATATTGAATATTTTTTCTTACAGCAAGATTTTAGAAATCCAAAAAATCCGCCTGTTGTGTGTGCAGGATGCGTAGGTGACAACTGTAAATGTGTTGGTGACAGCGGAGATCGAGTAAGTCTTTTTTTTTAAAGAGAAAAAAAAGAAATATAAGAAAAAGGGATTTTGTATAGGGAGTTCATTACAGAAAAAAAGAAGTTTGTTTTTTTAACAAAGATGAGCAAATAAAATTCAAAGAAGCATTTTTGAGAATACTATGTTTATTTTTTCACTAAGAATCTCATGACATAAATAATATTATAATAACAACATAATATGAAAGGGGATAAAAATAGCTTCATTTTTTTTTTTTTAGTTCCGGAAGATTTTATGCCAGAGCGGCAAAGAAAAAAAAAGATTTTCTTCAATTTGGAAAATGTTTTTAGTTATAGGAATTCAATATAATGGTGTTTTTAAAGATATTATTAATTGTAATGTGTTAGTCGAGAAAGTATTAGAATCTAATGATTTTAAAACGGCGTACTGTATAAATGTTTTGAACATTACATAACCTATTCTTCTAACTTTTACTCACTATCTCAATTAAATCTTCACATCAATAGTCTAATAGTATAGAGGAACAAAGGAAAATTTTAATGCTTTGAATTAATTATTACATTTAATTACATATTAAATTAGATTGCGCTTAATTTTTTTCTGATATTTTTCAAATGTGTCGATCATTTAAGCATATCAAATCTCAGTGATTTTTGCAATTTCTGAAAACTAATGTCTTGGATTCCGCGCAATGTGAAATATCTCCGGTTAGAAATTAGAAATAAAATTAGAAATGATTTCTACTGTAAGCAGTAACGATATTTTATGTCATAATTTCTATTAAAAGTTAAAAGTATTGCGGAATTCAAAAGCTGACTGTTTGCTCATGATTAAGAATACATTACTTATCAACAACAAAAATAAATAGTAATTTATTTTTGAGAGGTTTTATTTTGTTATTTAAAAAAGTTGAGTACTTTTTATCTTAACCTTATCTAATATAGTCATCGGTCCTGAACACATTTTATTCAAATATATTCATAAATACATTTTGTGAGTCAGTTAAAAAGAAAACAAAGATAACTAATTGCATATGGATAACTTTTAACAAAGATAATTTTATGGTATGACAAAATACGTGCGTTTAAATTTTACTTTAAACCATGCAAATAACCTTATTTAGTGTTTAAAAGATTTTGAGTTAATAATTTAGTGCACACATAGATAGATATTTTTCATACTTTAGAATTCATAGACGTATTACAAATCACAATGCACTAGTAAAATAAAAGTTAAGTTACTAAACAAGTAAAATAAATGGGAAATAAGGGATAGTTGATTTTATTCATTATTGTAAAATAAAGATATCTTTCTGGATATTATTTTAGACTTGGAAACCTTTTTTTTCTTCTTTTTATTTTAGGGAGCGCCGGGTAGACCGGGTGTCATAGGAGTCGATGGACCAGCTGGGTTTCCTGGTCCAGAAGGACTGGTTGGTGCAAAAGGTGAGAAAGGGGAACTAGGCACACCAGGACCAAGAGGACCTAAAGGAGATAGAGTAAGCTGGATGTCAATGAAATGTTTTGATATCAAGTAGTTTTTTTATATTTCAGTCGTAACATGAGATTTTAACAATAATAATGTGTCATATTTCAGGGGAAAATGGGAATGCCCGGATTTCCAGGAGTAAACGGAATTCCAGTGAGTAAAGTTTATTTATTTCTATATTTGTTTCAAGAACAATAAACAAAAGTTGAACTGTATCTTAAGAGTAATTCCTGATTATACATTATTAGCACTGAATGAAAATAAGAAATTTATTATGTATAAATACTTGTATATAAAATAGTATTATTTAAACTCATTGTGTTTGGTAAAATATCACTTTTTAAATACATTGCAGAGATAAGAACCGGGACTGTTATTGATATGCTTATGTTTAAGAATAAGAGATTTAAATATATTTGTGAGAAAAAAATCGTCAGAGTTAAATATTGCAGTTGCTTATCATGGATTTAATTTTTAACGCAGAGAATTAGATGATACAGTTTGAAAGAAAATTTTAAATAATTCATAGATTTAAATAGGGCAATTATGTGTACAATCCTTAATTCAACCAAACTTTAAAGAATCAAACTAATAAAAAAGAGGGTACTGGATGCTAAATCTAACCAATCCTTAAAATTTTCTAATGGCTTTAAAATTCGTCGATTGAAATATTAATTAAAGTGTGTCTTTCTCTCGTTGACGTATCATTTTCCCTATTATGTTCTTTGATTTAGACTGAAGATTTGACAAATTGCTGAATATTTTTAAGTATTTGAAACAATAGAATTACTAAAATAGACAAAAATGTTTGCGTAAGTTGAAGGAGAAATGTAATTCTACATAAATCTTGATAAATTTTGAATTTTTGGATATAACTTTATTTCATTTTAATAAATGCAGTAATCTAAATTTGATGTTCACAGCAGAAATTCTTTTAAATTAATATTGGTATAAGATTGGATAACCCCATAACTTACGAGTTCAATAAGATCTGAAATGATCGTATATAAAGAAATGAGAGAAGTTAAAACAAAAATATACACTTGTATAAAATCTTGAAACGCTGGTTTAAAAGAAAAAAGAAAGTATTGTAGTATTATCGAATTTACATTGTAACCCAGCATTTGTTAAAAAACTGTCTTACCTTTCAGGGCCACCCCGGAATCCAAGGTGCACGTGGTGAGCCTGGTCTTGACGGATGTAAAGGAGAGGATGTAAGATTATAAAGAGTTTTTATTAATAAATTATTCCGTATTTTTATAGTTTTAATATGATAGAACATTGGTCACTAATAATATAACGGTACATAATAGGGTTTACCCGGTAGACCTGGAGTTGACGGTGGCCCAGGACCCGATGGATATCCTGGTACACCGGGGCCAAAAGGAGACAAAGGAGAAGCATCCTATGGTCAAGCTGGATCCAAAGGACAAAAGGTATAATCCATTAATAATCACACTAATATAAACAGAAAATGAAATTATTTGATTTTAGATACACATTTTGTCTGCACAGTTTGCTTATGTTTTGTTAATTTATAAGTTTTATTGCATTTTATTAGAGTTTCTTCTTTTTCTTTTTAGGGTGAACCTGGGCGGGACGGAAGACCAGGACCTCGAGTAAGTTTACAGTACATTTATAATTTTTCATTTTTATGCTCCTTATCACGGTGTAAGAAAAACTGAAACAAACCAAAACAATGCTTTTTTTTCTTTTTGCAGGGCTTACCTGGTTTAGATGGAAGACCTGGACCTAAAGGTGAAATTGGACCGGATGGATTGAGAGTAATTTCTTAATATATTCCTTACAAATTACAGAATATAAATTTACATGACTTATTTGTAATTTCGAAATAAATATTCGGTGAAAAGACATTCGGTATAAAAGTATTTTCATAAAGTGTATGTTTGATTTGACATTTAAATGAAATAAAACTGGTATGTGATTTATTTTGAAATAAATACATTTTATATTCATATACAACTTAATAGACGAAACATTGATATTTGCCATTGATAGAAACTTTTTTCTATTGAAGACACCAATTAGTTAATGTTTTGACTGTTTGTAAGCCTTATGTTAAAATAAAGGACTATTCTTGGTCAGTCTAAATGATTTTTATCTAATTATTTATTTGAAAAGGTCAACGAAATTCAATAATTGTTCTAAATTGTATTAATAGCTTGAATTTTTGATGATAACTAAAATTAAATTGAAATCTAAACATACCAAACATACCATCTACTTTTTAATTTTGTCTCAGGATTAATATCTGAGGTTTATCTCGCTTGGAGAAATTAAATACAACTACCTTTTTCTATCTTATGAACGATTCAGATTCAGAAGAACTGATAGTTAATGCTTGTCAAGTTTGACCAATTGGTTATTACAATCCATATTTTAACGTAATTTAGGTATACGTTTAGCATTATGCAATAAAATAATTGCATTATTTAAAATAAAAAAAATATCGTCTAAGTGTTTAATTTATATTTAATAAATACACTTTATTGTTATTTATATTTATAATCAAATATTTAATTGCTTTTTTAAAAACGGTCCTATAGGTAGAGAACTACTTGTGTTATATTTGATCTCTGAATATTTTATAAATCATATCGGAAATAACTATGAAATATATATTCATTTTAATTTTAAATTGTGCTTTTATTAATACTATATGTGTGACATTTTAACTTAATAATTGCATCAATAACACAGTTTAACACAAATCAAAAAGTAATGTGGAATTTTTCCCAAATATTTTAGAATATCAATTCATATTTTTTTTAAATAATGTAAAGTTGATAAATTTATTACGAAATGCATTAGATGTATCTGAACTATATAACCGCAGAAAATATCTTTCTTTCAGGGATCAAAAGGCGATAGGGGATATCCTGGACCAAAAGGAAACATGGGAGTCGGTTTCCAAGGCTTAAAAGGAGATATCGTAAGTGTAACAAAAATGAACTTAAATTCAAATTTATTATACGCTTAATTACTTTAATTTTAAATAAAAATAAACATGATTATATCTGTATCAAGATATTCTTGTTATGCACCATTAAAGGAATTAAATGACGCGTTGGTTAAAAGGGAAAAATCACGTGCTTTTTACCTGGGATATTTTCTGAAGCATATATAGACAGCGAAATGAGAAAATTGTTATGTGATATATATATTTAATAATTAAGTAACACATATAAGTACTGCATGAAATTCGCATCAAAGTTTAATATAAATGATAATTTAAAATTAAAAAAGTTATTATATGATAATATTAATTCTAAAAGTTATATAATCGACAAATTTATTAATTACAGAAAAATAATAATTTGGTTGTTATAGTAAACTCCCAATTACTTAAAACGAATGAGAAATCCTGGATAAAAATAATTCTTCTTAAAATCATTATACGTAAGGAGTTGAAATAGTAGGTACTGTAACAAAAAACATAGCTCTTAAATTATTACTGCTTGAAATAAGACATGTAAACCCTTCTGCAACGTCTTTTCATTATCTTTTTTCTTTGGAGTTAGTTTTCTTGATCTTCTAGGTAATCAAAAAGGACTTCGACGTGTGTTAAAACTATGACAGCTCCGCTTCTGTATGAAATTATCTTCTTTTCAGGGAGGGGGTTTATTTTGCACGATCCCGGTAAAGCATTGTGCAATTTCATCGTCGTTCGATATTTTATGTCCGGATAAGTATTTATCTTTGTTTAAACAGTCGTGCTGCTTACTCGTCAACATTTCCATATCCATCTATGCCTTTTAAAAATTCGAAGATTGTGTGTATTGTCCTCAAAATCTAGAAATTCTCTTTTCATCACTTTCCTTAAATATTTGCCACCAAGATCACATATTGGCGATTGGACTGATTTCCAAGCAGAAGCGATGTTGTGAATAACTACCAAAACTGAAAAATTTTCACGTGATCTCACGTAACATGCTTTATTTTCTTTGATCATACATGAACTCAAAAATTTCTTTTAATTCAATAAATTTATTTAAATATGAAATAATTTTTAAAAAAGTTTTTAATGATGGCCCTCTAGATAATTATGAGTCTACTGTAAAACTTGTAGAAAAAGTAAGCCATCTCCAAAATTTACTTCTGTTTTTGTAAAATAACTATGAACATCATTCATAGGGACCTAAAGGTTTCACTGGTTCACCTGGACTGCCCGGACAATGCGATGAATTCACTGAAAAAGGTACTACGGTTGGACCTCCCGGACCACCAGGAATGAAAGGTCAAAAGGCAAGACGATTGCAAATTATTCTTTCTGTATTAATTATCCTTTTATATAGTTAATAAAAATATAATTACTTAATATTTGTGCTTGTTAATTAATACATTATAATCAATATGGTATTTTAATCTAATAAAATTCCTTTTTTTCTTCCTCTGCTACCAGTCATAAGTTAACAAAGTAAGCATATGTATACATTCTTAAGATTTTTCAAAATGATTTGAAGTAAAAGAAATTATATTTTCGATGCTAAAAATAAAAAAATTATTATTCCAGGGTGAATCCGGAGAACGAGGTGATAGAGGATTTGATGGAATTCCAGGAGTAGCTGTAAGTAATTCATATTTTTTAGTATAATTCTAACAGTAAACAATGTTGTAATTTGTAGATTATGAAATAACAAATATAAAATCTGAACTATGAAAATTTGCTATTTTTATCAAATTTTGGTTAAAAAGTAACTCATTTTATGGTTGTACTCGCAAAAAAGGCAAAACTGTTTTTAAATGATTTTTCCTTCATGTGATGGTATTAATATATGCTTACTAAACAATTATTTTTATATACAGGGACCACCCGGTGATGTTGGACCAATTGGAGAAAAGGGATTACCTGGACTTCCAGGGCCTAGAGTAAGAATAAAATGTCCTTTTTTTAAACTAGAAAACAGTGCAAATATTCATATGAACTTTAGATTGATACGTATGGTTATAGCTATATGCCTTTTTCAGCATTACTGAGTTCTATAATAACGCGTACGCAAATTGTGTTTATTCTTAGATCATAAAACATTGCAATTATTACCTTTTACTTGGCTCCTTTACATAGATTTAAACCATGAATTTTGGAGTTTATGTTAGTCAATCAGTTATCAAGTACATAAAAAGACTTTTCAAAGAAATGTATTTTTTAACGTATTATATGAATACGTTCCCCCCCCCCCTAGTGGATAAAAAATAATTAAAAATAATAAAAGATAAAGATAATAGTGAGAGGAAATTCTAATGTAGTTTTGAAATATATAACTAGACCAGGGGTGGTCAACCTTTTTAGGAAGAGTGCCATTTTCAGAAAAAAAAAATAATTAAGCGTGCCACTTCCAACTTTTCGAACAAATGAAAAGATGAAAAAATGTTAATTTTTTGCTTATTATGTAACTTTTACAAATAGCACCTTTTGTAAAGCACAAGTCTAAGTAATGGAAATTTAAAAACAAAAAATAAATGAGACCAAAGCAGAAACTTAAATTTTATTGTTAATCAGTTCAGTTAATTTTGAACGATATTTTAATTTTGTTATGTTCATATAATAGAAAACATTTGTTCACAAACGTATGTTGATTCAAATCTACAACATTATCTGACGACCAAATCCTGTAAATTTGAAAAATTGCTTGTTAGTACAAGTTTCAGAATTCAATTGGAATTCCTTATATTTGCGTTTCAGTGTAGTATGGTGCTGTAGACAATAATTTCAATTTTGGTTTTAGATGGGAAAAATTTACATTTTGCAGAGAAATTGAAAAAAAAGATTCGTGAAAAGATCTGCATTTTTTTATCATCTTGAAAATCATCTAACTTAGCACTAAAAAATCGTGCAAAAAAATGGATATTAAATTTATAAATCTATCACAGCTCGGACCATTATAACTTTGGTAGATAATTCCTATACTATTGTGAAATCCACAAAAGAAGGTATTTGATCCACGATGGTAAGAAAATACAATCTTTTCTCTGCAATCTGAAATTTAAATTATTTTAATGTCCCTTAATATTGGTAAGAAAAGCTAAATCACATAGCCTGTGTTCATTCTAGAATAACGAGTACTCACTGGGCAGTCCAGCGTTTTCTTCCAGATATTTTAAATACGCTCCCACAAATTCCAAAATCTCGCCGATGAATAAAGCTTTGGATAGCCAACTAGCACACAACAATGCAGGTGCATTCTCTACAAGATAAATTCCCACTGAATCTTGATTAAATTTATTTAAAATAAATTTTGTGGGTTTTTTGAAAAACAATAGCATGTTAATAAAATTGTAAAAAAAAAACCACTGTTATTTTTACCAATTTTTTCAAATTTTTAGAATTTTTATTATGTTTTCACGTGCCACAGTTGCAACTTCACCGTGCCACACTGTGGCACGCGTGCCGCGGGTTGGCCACCCTTGAACTAGGCGTTGTTGAGTTTAAATGATTTGTTTTATGCACATGATTTATTTGAATGCACTGATATCTAATGAAATATTGTTTGAGAATTTTACATCGAAAAGTTTGTTCTAAATTTATTTATCTCAAAATGTGTTTTTATACTACTAGCGTAAAATTATTCTTGTGAGCAAGTATTTAAAAAGATTATTATTATAGAATGGAGATTTTCACTTTTTATTAGAAAATATCCAAAAGAAAAATTTATAGAAGATTTTGTAAATTGAAATTACTTATAAATTTTTTATTTTTATTTTTAGGGAAATGATGGTCTTCCTGGTCCTCCTGGAGAAACTGGTTTTAAGG
Source organism: Trichonephila clavata (assembly GCA_019973975.1). NCBI lineage: Eukaryota > Metazoa > Arthropoda > Arachnida > Araneae > Nephilidae > Trichonephila > Trichonephila clavata. The sequence goes on along the minus strand of BMAO01038638.1, from coordinate 125,785 downwards.
TATTATACACTTTTTGCTGTATTTAAATTAAATTCACGATAAAGCTAAAAGATTTAAAGTATTTATATATATTTACATACATATGCTAACTATTATCTCTCATTACTAGGACTGTAACAGATTTTATTATCCTTTTATAACATTATACATTAATATGAGGTTATAAAGCTATAAATAATTTTGTTATCTAAAGGTATTAAAATTTTTTTTAAGAAACTTTCGATTTTATTTGTATGATGTTATTATCAGATGCCGCATTTTAGTGTTTTTAATTATAAAATTAAACAGACACAAAAATATTAAATCTAAATTAGTTTAAATTTAAAACAAAGATTTATTGTTTTTTTCCTGTTAATTTAGCATTTTTAAGTTATATATATTTTTTAAGACATTTTTTTATTTTATTGAAATGAGTATTATAATTACAATAATCTTTTTTTTTTCTAAAAGATTTCTTAAAATGTATATTTTTTTTAAAGTTTATACAAAATCTGTAACAGATAAAAAAGAAACGAGTATCGCAAAATTTAAAAAAATTGTTATTGTAATAATTATGAATTCTTAATCTGTAACAGGGAGATAGAGGAGAAGAAGGACTTCCTGGAATAGATGGTTTATCTGGTATAAAGGGAGATGCTGGATTACCTGGAACTACTGGACCTAGAGGCTTTCCTGGGCCACCAGGATCTCCCGGAGTAAGCAACAACCAGAACTAATATATTTTCATGAATTATGAATATAACTTATTTGTGATTAATTTTTCAAAGTAAAATTTATCTACTTTGGTTACTTTTGAAGCAAAAAATTGAAATACTCATCTGTGATATTTCAGAAATCTCTCTTCTTTTGCACGTTTGATCAAATATTAAAAACTTTTAACGATTTTTATCGGCGATTTAAAAAATGATAAATACAGGTTTCTTAATGTGTGATAGCGGTCGGTTCCTGTGTACATTTTCTGAACCCTCTTGTCTACTTATAAACCCGGCTAGATGTGTGGGAGAAACTGAATGATCCCCCACAGACATTATTTCAATCTAATCAATTTATTAATTCCAAATATCAATCAGACACAATACAAATCTAATTAAGGAAGTTGATATATAGTAGAGCGCGGAGGTGAGATTCTATAACACTACTGCAGACTCTCAACTGAATCTAAGATAGCTTAAATACTCTCAAATATAAATACGTCGCACACTAATAAGCTAACTTCTACTTAATCAAGCGCACAATACCTATACTTTTTATGTATCGGATCTTACACTGGAAACTTGTAGGTGATCTCTCTCGGCTAGATCAATGTTGTTGGTTTCACGCTCTGTAATCTTTTCCTGGACAACTCCAAGACTTCTAACTAAATCCACTCTCTTTCAATCTTCAACTTACAACTAACTCGCAGACTTTATGTTAACTCCTACTTGCCAACTCCAACGTGCCAGCTCCAACGTGTCAACTCCAAACTCGCGAAAACAGAATCTATATAATATACTTCATTTACATAATCACGTTTCCTTACTCGATGAAAGTTGGTTGAAATAAATATTTTACTTAAAGAGACATGAAGGGATTAGTAGAACCGCGTATAGATCCGTCACAAATGTATAGAAAAACGTGAAGTTTGAAATCATTTAGCTTATTTATTTTTGCTATTGGGAATTTTTCACATTTAAAACTTGTTCTTGTATTTCTTATTCTGACGTCATGATAGGTGTTGTGATTTGCCTTCGCCATAAAATTATTCTTTTAAGTTTTTTACTAGATCTATTATTAAAAGAACACGAAAACATGTGAGTTTTATTTTTAGTTAAATTATAATAAGTTGCCAATTTTGTAAAAAACTAGAAAATTTATCCAGATAAAAGTATATTCAGATTTCTGATTACTCTTTGTGCTTGGTACGGTGTAATCTAAAATAAAAAATCTAGTTTTACAAAATAATTAAGGTATTGTTATTGTTAGTTTATGTAATTAATGGTTAAATTAAGAAAGTTATAAAACAAATGGTTACGCTAACTTTTTGAGAAAAAAGTTGATCGATCAGTAAGCAGTATTTATATTATTCTGAATGATTTCACACAAATAAAATATATTTGAGTAAATTTTAAAATTAAAATATTTTTTTATATAAATATTTTTGAATGCATTCCTAAAGGTTTAATAAAAATTGAAGTTACGAATGTTAATTGATTTTGACTTTTTCTTTTAATAATAAATTTGTTGGTTTCTTCTTCTAAATTAAATATTATAGTTACATCTTAATGAAACTATATATATATATATATATATATATATATATATATTTGCTTCATAATTAAAAAACAATTATTCATGTTCTGGTTTTTACGTAGTAAAATCTGAATAAAACCAAAATGGTACAATTTTTATTTTTAAAAATCTATATTTTAGTTATTTTTAACGAAATCTCATTAGGGTATAGAAGGAAGAGCCGGATCACCGGGACCCCCAGGAATAAAAGGTTTAACTGGACCACCAGGTTTCCAAGGAGCCGATGGTTTGCCAGGTAATTTCTTTTGACTATACTTAAATCGAGTGCACATCATTAAAGCTTAGTAAACAGGCGTATGAAAGTTAATATTATACTTTTTTATATGCTCTTATACTTATTAGTTTCCAAATCAGAATGAAGGAAATGTAAAAGATAAAATTTATTTTAGTGAGAAATAATTTATAATTTTAGGGAGTATTGGTCCTAGAGGTTTTCCAGGAGTTCCTGGAGAACCAGGAAGTTCAGGTTTACCTGGAAGAGAAGGCCCACCAGGTATAAAAGGAGACAAAGGTGATATTGGTACCCCAGGGTTTCCTGGAGCTCAAGGATTATCAGGACTTCCCGGACTACCTGGAACCAAAGGAGAACCAGGTGCTAAAGGTACTCCAGGAATTCCTATTTCAGGGCCTGATGGGTTAGATGGAAGCCCTGGATTAGATGGTCTTCCAGGAGAAAGAGGTGATAGAGGATCAAAAGGAGATAGAGGTAACTATGTGTAAACCTTCTCTTCAAAAGTTTTGAAATTCAATTGAAATAATTGTACTTTTCTCAAGATCTTTAAATTAATATAACGGATTTTAAGTATTTAAAATTAACTAAAATTAAAAAAAATTCTACTTTTTGATATTAGTGTACAGAAAAACCAAATGGTTAAAAGATATGATTACTTTTTATGCTGAGGTTTTATTGGATGTATTTTTTTTTGAGACTCTAGGTAGACTCCTTGTGTGCCAACAAGTATAACACAAGGCTTACAAACGTAAGTCAATACTCAATCAATAGTGGTAGGAAGTTTTAAGTACAGGGATACAAGCACAAATGGGAAATGTATTTTGTGGATGTATTTTGTTGTTCTATTTTTAATGTTTGTACTTTTTCTTTTGTTGCAAACTGAAGGACACGAAGTACAATTTAATAATACAGGTTCTCACATCTAAAATAGTTTTATTGATTGATCATATGGGTCTTAAAAATACTACTAAATCATACCCATCTGCTTCTATGAAAAAAAGCCATTACAGTATACGTGTTGAGATATTAGGTATAAAAGTAAAGATTCATTTATTTCAGTGTATATAACGATAGGAAATGATTTTTATACAAATTATGAAAATAATCTATATTTTCTAAGTACATTTATATAGGATTTTAAAATAATTATTTTTATAGGCATACCGGGAGACAGCTCAGACGGAATACCTGGCTTACCTGGAATTCCGGGATTACCTGGAGATAAAGGATTTCCAGGGTTACCAGGAAGATCTGGAGAAACTGGAGCACCTGGTGCTAAAGGTAAACTTAGATCAGCTGAACTGCTAGAGTCCATTTATGATTTTTTAAAGAAAATTGTGATTAAATCAAGCAAAAAGAATTGAAAGGTAAAATAAATTTGTACAGGAAAATCGGAAAAATAATTATATAGTACATCAAAAATATTTTTTTTTGTTGATCAAATTAAATTTAAATACTTGGTTTTAAATACAAATTTACATGAATTTTTGATAATGTTTTGTTTTAATTATATTAAAATATTTGAACTATTTACCATATATTATTTTCCATAGTAAAATTAATTAAGATTATTTCTTTATAAGAAACTCTATCGACACCTCATATTCAATGCATTCTAAAATACCTGAAAATGTAACGTCGTGAAATTTAAAGAGACATTTTTTTAAGTTGTCAAAACATAAGTGTTATTAAAAATATTAATATGTTTAATACTACTTAGTACTTAAAATTAACATTGCTTGATTATACTTTATGTATTTAACAATAAAATTACTTAATAAATTTACTATAATTCTTTACTATTGATATACATTTATAATTTTTACACCATTACATTAATGTTATTGATCTAAATGTGAAAGATAAACAAATTTGAAAGAGAAAGGAAAATAAAATTATTTTCTGTGTATTTTCTGAAAACATGAATATATTATTTAACAGGTGATTCCGGCGGAAGTTGTTCGGAATGTTTATCTGGTAGCAAAGGAGAGAAGGGTGAGAGAGGATTTGATGGAATACCAGGGCCTCAAGGTGAACGAGGACCTTCAGGACCACCAGGACGAGCCGGTGATAAAGGAGACGATGGTTTACCAGGATTTCCAGGTCCACCAGGAAAAGAGGTTAGTAAAAGATACATAGAGACACACGCTCCTAAATAAAAACTTCGAAACAAGAGAAAAATTATTAGGAAAAAAAGTTACTAACCGAGGAAAAGAATGTAGGTTTTTGCAAGCTTTATGAACCCAACATTCTACTACAGTGGAAGAATTTATACAAAATAGTCTATCAAATAAGAATGGATGCAAAAAAAAAAAAAAAAAAAAACATACTTGAAATAGACAATGAAAAACGCGAAATCGACTCAAACCTACTGTGCTTCAAAATGGTGAACCCAGTGGCGCAGCGTACACCCCCGCATCGAGTAAGGGGGAGGGGGATTCTAGGGAGCCCAAAGTCTATGTTATGTTATGGTTTTGAAATCCTTTGTATGATCTGGCTTGGGGCCCAAAACCTGATTTTGCAAGGGGGCTCTAATATTCTTCGTTACGCCACTGGGTGAACCGCTAATGCTTCTGTGGAAGATCATAACCTATAAGCTTTTGAATTAAAATAAATTTAATTACAAATGAAATGCAATATTACTTTGTAATTAAAAATGTTGTCAGAAGTTTGACAATGAGAATAAATTTATATATATATATATATACAGGCACGGCTCTAGAGACGAAACTTCATCATCTCATTTAATTTTACGACCCTTCTCCCCTTATACTACTTTCATTAGTTTTTAAAACAGCTTATTTAAAATGAAAAAAGTTTCAAACTTTGTTATTGTCAGGGGAAAAAAAGGGAGAAACTTCTTTCGTTAAGTTGATGAAAATTAGACATGCACTTCGAATGCATCACCGATAATTTATCAAGAAAACTGTCAATATAACGCGAGTGCCGATTATAGAGTTCATTCTTTTGAAAAAAGGTATCGCTTCATATTGTCGGTCCCCAAAACAAAATTTAGCAATAAGTATATTAATTCACTGAAAACTCATATTTGTTGTATTACAGATTATGAAAATAAATATAGAACAAAACAATTTGAAAAGTAAACGTTCATTATTTAATAATATGGAACAATATTAACTATTTGGTTCTGAAATGGAGGTGCTGAAAATTTTGTGAAAAAATTCCACAAAAGGGAATTTTGGAAAGGGAACACTTGATGTGATATTTAATCAAACTCTATTAACTTGAAGCATTGCAAGTTTCTTGAAGCTCTGTAAATAATTCTCTTTTTCTTCATGCCAAAATAACATATAAACCTGTACTTAAGATAATATATCTATAGACTGTAAGTATTCGGGCTTCAACAATCGCAAAGATTATTAAAATTAATTCAATTGCTTTTATAAGTGTAATTCGTAGATTGAAATCAAAGTTTTTGACTAACTGTTTATTCTCTATTGGAATAAATTTCTTAAGATTAGAGGTCTTTCAGATGGACGAATCGAAATTTAGGCATATAAAAGTGCCATAGCGGTAGACAGAGGATAATTTATGCGAGTTTGGTCTTGTGGAGAGGTTTTTCAGGATAAAACTTTCCGCTATACCAATATCTCCTTTTTTTGGAGGGGTCTAAGATTTGCACACCATATGTTGTTGGATGTAAAGAACAAGATAATGTGCTGTTTTACCTGTTGAACAGCGGATTGCGTACTGGTTCAGTTAAAGAAGAAAGAGAAGGAATATTAAAACGCGATATCTGAAAACAAAAAGAATTTATCAAGTAAATGACGAATATGGGTTTTGAACCTAGTCTGTCCTTTAAAAGACTATTTTTTTTCGGTTGAAATATTGACTGGTCGAATGTAAGACTGGTTAAATGAGTTAATAAAAAAAGCCATTAAAATTTTTCTTTTATTAGTTAAATAATTCTGTTAATTTTAATTCTTTTCTGTGATCATTATAATTACGTGGATATCCGTGAGATGATGTGGAAATAAGTGATATACTATGAGAATCTGTGTCAAAAAGAGTTTATATTGTACTTTGTAATCATTATAAATCTGAATCTAACAAAAACAGTTGAAAGAGTACATTATAAACATATTTTATATCCAAATATTGAGAATATATTGCAAATATTTTTATTTACTCCTTTCTTTTCTTGCATTATTTAAGCATAAATCAATATTTAAAAAAAAATTTAGGGTCTACCCGGAATTCCTGGAGTTGCAGGATTGAAAGGAGACAAAGGTCAACCAGCTTACGTTCGACAAGAATTAGTAGTGGGAGTTCCAGGTAATTTAAACTTTAACGTTCTATTTTCATCCTTTCATATTTATCCGATTCCTTGAATTTTGACTGTGTTACTAAAATGATCTTTTTTCTCTTTCGCTCACGATATTTAGAGAGCATGTATAAATACTATTAGTATAGATTAGTATAAAAATCACAGCTACTCCTGTTGAGGACATTTTCAAGTATTTAATGTGGTTATTTTTCTAATATAATGTTATAGGAGAAATAGAACATAGTATATAAATTTTCATATATTATATTATTTTATCATTCTCTTGAGAGATATAGTTGACTACCTTTTCTTATTTCTACACGATTTTTTTAATGTATTACTTCTTATTCTGTTGATATCGCGGGCTTATTGTTGTAGTGTGGGTTCTGATCACTGGCGTTACTAGTCCTTATCAAAATTCCTTGAAGGCTCTTTTTTAAGGCCCCTTAACATTTTGTGATTTTTTGCTTACACATTTTGGGGCCCCTTATCGTTGATACGGTGGTCGCTGCGCCCCTGGTTCTGATTCCATCCTTTGAAAATTTTTGATATGGCTACTGTTTCCGAAATCAAGGTCTCTGCTAAACGGGTACCACAAATAAACCCTTTTCAAGTGGTGAAAGATCTGTCGTTTTTTTCCCATTTTTCTTCATTCATCGTGAAAAGCACTCTTACACCATACTTATATTAGCATTCAAACAACGTGTAACTCACGTCTTAAAAAATTTGCATGCTTCATCCCTAGCACACATTCAAATGCAAATCTTAGTTAAAGGTATCTATTTCATTGGCCAGTGTTTATATAAAATTTATTTTTATGCATATTAAAAATTTTGAAGTAAAATAACTTCTTTTGATGTTATTGATTGTTTCACATACAAATTATCAATTCGTTCGTTAACGATGTTTTTTTCTTTCAACTCAACTCCACTTGGTGTAAACTCATTCTCCCTTAACGTAAAAAGTAGTGTGTGATGCTGAATCATATTTATTCTTCTAGCATATTCGATGTGAAATTATACTTGTTGTTACGATGATTAATTTTTTGGCTTATAATTGGAACTGACCCCAATTGGTGAAAACTTATCAAATTTTATTTGATTGCAATTCGATTTGTAATATACTTTAGCTATTTTCTAAATATAATTCATTGCTCAAGTTTAAATATATAATAAATTGTTTTTTGAAAACAATTGCTAACTTTTCAATTTATAATTTATTTGTAGATAATTTTTTCATGTAGTTGTGTTAAAACTGAAATAAATCATAGAAAACGCCGTGAAACACATCAGTTTTATTAATCTAAAAAAAGAAAAAGAAACTATTATTTCACTTGCGAATATTCATTTAAAAAATCAAACAATTTATTCTTAAACAAATTGAATAATTGAATTAACAACATGAATAAATAATATGAGCAAATGATAAATCAAAATTAAATCCCGAGGCCTTACCAACAGCACCTGTTCATCTCAAGTATTTATATGTTAAAATTATGCTTGTTCTGTTTTTAAAAAGTTATTTTTTTAGATTAGAAGATTTTGTCCTCTATTAATTTATTAATCACTAGGAGACAAAGGAGAAAGAGGTTTATCTGGATTACCTGGAGCCCCAGGTTTACCAGGACCAAAAGGGGCTGACGGATATCCTGGACCTCATGGACCACCAGGGTTTAAAGGTGAAAAGGCGAGTTAAACATTTTTTTTATCAATTAAGGATTATTATTATCTACTGTACTCGTATATTTCATTATTCAATATTGTATTGTCATGTGTTTTTTTCATTCTGCTTATATTTATATATTGCTTCTAATTTTAGAATAATTCTAAAATCTGTTATTGAACTCCAAATTAATGTTTAAATATATTAAAATCAAAAGTTTCTTGTAGTGATACTGATAAGATTTATTTTTTAATCAAGTTGAAACAGAAGTATTCTGTTTTAGTTGATTTATTGAAAAAGTGCTTTGTTTTCACATTGCCATTTCTAAATTGAGAGTAAACGAAGCATTTTAAAGAAGTCATTAGTATAAATAAATGCATAAGATAATTAAATGCATAACATATATGTAAAGCATTATGTATGTATAATGCATAAGTGTATGAATCAGATGGTAAAATTCAAATGGCTACAATGTAACGAAATTTTAGTGCAGATTATCATCAATAACTCAAAGCTTTTCTATTGAGATTAATCAAAAAATACATACGCGTTTTAAGTTATCTGGATATATGTTGGAATATGATTAGTCCATACTAAATGTAATAACTCAAAAGTGATGTTTTTGCAAGGTGACATATGCTTATTGGTTGCCTATTGCTGCGTATTCATGAGTTCACTTTACTCAGTTATTACTCTTGCATCACTTCCATCGATATTTCTTTGGAATGATCAGATCGAAACACTTTACTCGTCGGCTTATAACTATCTACCTACCAATGATATCATTTTAATTTCAGGAAGATTGAGACTTTTTGATAGTGCTTCCATTATATAACAATAACATTTTCATGATGCATTGCATTACATTAAATTATTTTTAATATGAATTTTAGAATGTAATCCATTGCAAAATTTTACTTAAAATAATAATAGTAAATTTTATACATCCCCCCCCCCCATTTAGGGAGTAGTTGGTTTACCAGGATTACCCGGCTCACCAGGACTTCCTGGACCTCCAGGTCTTAGAGGATCGAAAGGTGATAGGGGTTATGGTCCACCAGGACCTCCCGGCCAGAGAGGAGACAGCGGTTTAGATGGAATTTCAGGTAGACCAGGTTTACAAGGGCAAAAGGGTGAACCAGGTTGGTAACATAGAATTTTTAAACTATTTTGTGCAAGTTTTTTCCCCATTGTTATATTAAAATCAGAGTAAAAATCTTCCTCTTAAAGCTTCTTTAAGAAGTGGATAAATATTATAGTTCATCAATTATAAGAGTTGTTTATCATGTTAGATGGTTATATTCTGAAAGTAAAATCTAATAAATAATGTATTACTGCATAAAGCAAAGAACATGGAAAAATAGTAGCATCGAAATATAAAAAAATATTGATGTACTTGTAGCTGTGCAATGTTTGAAATTGAGAGGTGTCAAACAGGTTAAATATTTTTTTTAATATTGCAATATTTTATTCAATAAATTACTAGTTAACTCTATCTTTCCTGATTCTTAATTTCTTTTTTGATATATACACTGCTGGCCACCGTAAATGCAACACCCTGAAGTAAGAATGCAAATAACATGAAATTTACAACATGCATTAGCGGAGGTGAGATATGCAAATGATTAGAATTTCAGCGCAGATACACATCACGCACGCCTGTGCCGCCACCTCAAAGGGCTATTTAAAGCTTGGAGATTTCGACGGTTTAAAGTTCGGCAATTGTGTTTTTCTTGTGTTTTAAAAAAAACTATCAGTTATGTCTCGTAGAAAACAGCGATCAGCTTTTAATCAAGTATCTGAGTTCGATAGAGGAAGGATAGTGGCCTACCGAGATTGTGGATTATCTTTCAGGGAAATCGGTAGTCGTGTTGGATGAAATCAAGCAACTGTAATGCGGATATGTGACCGTTGGATGCAGGAGGGTACGACGGACCGACGTGGTAGATCGCCTCCACCTCAGTGCACCATTTCACGTGAGGACAGCAAATTGTGCGCATGGCAGTGACGGATCGCTCATAGCACAGCACATTGAATCTGTAACGCATCATTCAGTGTCTGCGCGTACCATTCGACGCCGTTTACAGCAGAGTGGTCTGTCCGCAAGACGTCCATTGCCTGGTCTACCCTTGACGCAGGACCACAGACGTCTCCGCCGCCAATGGTGGGATGAAAGAAGGATGTGGGCGGCAGAATGGAATGAAGTTGTCTTTACTGACGAATCACGCATCTGTCTGCAACACCACGATGGTCGGATTCGAGTCTGGAGACGCCGTGGAGAGAGGATGCTGAACAGCTGCGTTATGCACCGCCACACTGGTCCTGCACCGGGAATTGGATGTCACTCTCGCACTCCTCTAGTACACATTGCCGGTATTTTAAACAGCCAACGCTACATCTCCGAAGTGTTGGAGCCAGTTGTCCTTCCTTACCTTCAGGGCTTGGCCACAGCCATATATCAACAGGATAATACGCAACCACACGTCATACGCATGGTCCAAAAGGTTCTTCGTCAATCACCAGATTGAATTGCTTCCCTGGCCGGCTCGCTCTCCGGATCTTTCGCCGATAGAAAACATGTGATCCATGGTTGCTCAACGATTGACACAGATTACACCCCCAGCTGTCCCACCAGATCAACTTTGGCAACGTGTGGAATCTGCTTGGTCTGCCGTACCCCAAGAACACATCCAAAGTCTCTTTGAATCAATGCCGAGGCATGTGGCAGCGGTGATCTCCAACAATGGCGGCTACTCTGGCTACTGATTCTGGCAGGAACCACACTTCACAGAAGTCTATAAATTTAATCATTTGATACTTGGTCAACATGTTATCTACAAAATAAATTTTGTTGTGTTATCTCTTGTCTTTCTTGGTGTTGCATTTACGGTGGCCAGCAGTGTATATATCTATATACTTTTATCAATGCTGAGGTTTGTGATATTCTAACATTAATTTCAATAAATCTATAGTAAAAGAATGTACAGTGACTTTTTTCTGTCGGCGAAAGTTACTATTATAAGTCTTTGCATAAGGAAAATTTATGTTAAGGAGAATAATTGCATTAGTTATCAGAAAAAAATTACTAGAGTCAAATTTATGGTCTAATGTAAATAGTTTGTCATCGGAATCAGGCTTTGTCATCCTTTTTTCATTTGTTATGGCATTCTGGAATTTGTTTTTTTTTTCAGAGAGAGAAGGATTTTGAATATGTAAGTGCTTTCTACCTCCAGAGCTGTTTATTCATTCATACACTTTAAATGATTATTCCATGACTTTTAAACATTTATTGATAATCCCGAAAACTGAACAATTTGGTACTAATAATTCAATATACTCATTAAACTGATATTTCAACTTAGCTCCCGATCCACCACCCACATGGATACAGCTGAAACCAGGACCTCCTGGACCACCAGGTCCCATTGGAGAGCCAGGTCTTGACGGTTTGGATGGTCTGCCAGGAGAAAATGGAAGAGATGGACGACCTGGTTTTGAAGGCCAAAAAGGTGTACGCGGACTTGACGGTGCACCTGGAATACCTGGAGCTAGAGGTTCGAATTCTACTCAGATAATTCTTTCGAAATTTTATGAGATTATTTCTTTTGGTTAGAGACAGTTTCGATAACTTGTTCCTCTTTAGGGTTACCCGGACCACGAGGTGACAAAGGAAACCCCGGACCACCTGGATTCCCAGGAGAACCAGGACGTGTTGGGCTGCCAGGAGTACCAGGATTTTCTGGAGTGAAAGGTAATGCTATTTCTTTTTAAATAATTCATCTTTATAACCGCTGTTAGTTGGTATCATTCCTCTAAAAACACTCAGGTTAAGTGGTAAATTTAAAACGTTGGCTAAAAATAATATGTACTTCACCGTATTTTAACTTCCACACAACATTAGTACTTCGAGGTTTAATATGATTTAAAGCCTCCTTTTTTCTAAACAACAATGAACCAAAATTGGACTTAGAGATGGGACATTTCTGGATATGATCCGAGCTCCTTGATTATTTCCGAATACAAATTTACTATTCACAAAGTTGGATTAAGAAGATTTTAATAATTATGTTTTGCATGGAGAAATTAAATATCAGGCATCTCTCATTTAACTCTATCAATTGACCTTACGATTTTTTTAAATATTTCATTCTAATAATAACAATAGTAATTAATACTAAAAGGCATTAATCCGAAATTAAATAAAACATGACAGTAATCAAGAATATCTAAGCCTTGAAATATGAACATAGAATCTAGAATGTTTCATACCATGAAAAATGAAAAATTAATATCAAATACAAGAACACTGGCAGATGACTACCAAGTTCCTTGTTACAAATCATGGTATCAAAAGTCATGAAAATGGATATTAGTAAACAAACGATATTATATGTTGTACTTGACCCAACATGATTATCAACATAATTAAAAAATATTTTGGAAGGATCTGTAAATTAAATGGCTAATTTTTTTCGAGGCGGTCTTAGTTTTTCAAAAAAGTTGTTAGATATTATGATTTAATTTATGCAGAATAAATTGCTTTCAATAAAATTGTATTAGATTGATTATTATATCGTATTTGTTTGCTATTACCGTATTTATTTGAATCTAAGATGCGATCGATTCTAAGCCGCACCCAAATTCTCAACCAGTTTTTGAGAAAAAAGAAAAGTAGTGTAAAATGGTTTATCGAGATATATACAATTTTACGAAATTAAAATAAATTTAAAATGAGAACAACTAACAGGAAGTGAATAATTAGTTAATTTACTAGTATTATAAACTTTTAAATACATATATGAACATGTAATTGCTCTAATTGCCCCATTCAACGATTTTTTCCCTTCGATTCTAAGCCGCATCCGATTTTCAGAAGCATTAACATTGGAAAAAAAGTGCGGCTTAGATTCAAGTAAATACGGTCATATTATACATTTGTTCGAATTTTATTTAAAGTATTAGTTTCAAATTAATTTTGGGAAACAGATGGTAAATATTGATATGTACTAAATACGAGTTTTCGTTTTATGAACAGAAGAAAAATTGTCTCTTTCTCTTTCTCTATCTGTCTATATATATACACATAATTTTTTATTTTATTTGTAGGTGACAAGGGTGAAAGAGGTATCCCTGGTGAGGGTAGGAGAGGTGCACCAGGTCTTCCTGGTTCACCTGGTGAAAAAGGAGAATCTGGTTCCGATGGGCTTCCTGGCCTTTTCGGTAAGTCAGGTGTATTAATTTGAGTAAAATTTCGTTTTACAATCGTTTTAAGGAATTTTAAATTTTAATGGATTATTTGTTCAATTTTTTAATACCATTTATGAAACAACACATGGGCCATGGGTAGCCTAGTGGTTAGATCATCGGACTCCAGACCGGAAGGCCTGGGTTCAATGCCAGATCCCACCAAATACCTTCCGAGTACATATGGAGTTCATGCTTGTTAAATCAGTAGGTCTGAAAGTCATCTAGGTGGTCGCAGCAGAAATCATGGATGCAGGATGCTGGAGAATATTTCCTCCCCTCTAACCCAAGCTTAAACTGTGGAGGTGGTGTCGCCATTTATCGTGTAGAAGTCCAACCTGTCTCAGGCTCTTTCCTTCTTTCCCTTAACAACAACACATACTCAAGCGTAATATTTTATTTCTAATTAATTTTGATTTTTTTCATTAAAATTCATATCCGGAAATTTTTGTAAGAACTTTTTGGAGGAATTATATTACAAGATATTTCTACTTTCTAATAAATTAAGGAGTCGATTAACTGATAATTTTCAAAAGAAAAAAAAAGATGTTTGTAATTATTTTTGAATGTTTCTTTGTAATTTCGATTTATTTGGGAATTAAATATTTTTATATGTTTTTCATAGTGATACGTATATAATTGTATACATTTATTTTCATGAGTTCTAAGGAATAATAATATTTTAAATATCACGTAAGTTTTCAAAAAAAGAATAATCACTGTAAAGTAAGGAAAATTCGGCTTAAGTTATACAGAGTGTAGAAAAAAAATCAACCAAACCTGTTGAAAATGCAATGTTTTAAATGTTATATATTTAAAATTGGAAGTTTTGATTACAATTTCTTAGAAATTATCTATCTTCCTATTCCTTTTTTTCGAGTTTTGTTCGATATAGAAACTCTTCTGCTTAAAAAACAAAAACAAAAAAAACCTACAAATTTAGTGACAAAACATAATTAATTTCGAAATAATCTGAACGATAATTAATTTTTCTTACAGGAGAAAAGGGTTTCCCTGGTTATCCTGGTGACAAAGGAGATAGAGGATTACCTGGTATACCAGGAATTCCAGGATTCAAAGGAGACAAAGGACAATCAATTCTTGGAGGCTTACCTGGATTAAGAGGACCTCCTGGATCTCCTGGTTATGCTGGATCAAAAGGTAATGCTTTGGAAATTTACTTTAATAGGATTTAAAGTGAATACAATATTAGAAGTTCCAAGGATATCAATTAAATGTCTTTTATAGGTGACAAAGGTGCTCCTGGGGATTCCGGACCTCCAGGTCCTTTTGGACGCCCAGGACCTAAGGGTATTATAGGACTTCCAGGACCACCTGGTCGTCCAGGATTTAGTGGGTCACCTGGTCTACCTGGAAAAGCTGGAAAGGATGGCATCGAAGGGCTTCCAGGATTTGCAGGTAGGGAATACAAATGATTTTTATACAAGAAAACATATACCTCCTCGATTTTATATATTGGCATTTTTTCCAGTTAATTCCAATTTTTAAAATTGTTATTTGTTGTTTTACTTAAATACGTTTATTTAATTACAAAATAAGTAATCTATATATAATCTGAGTTTGCATAAAGAAAAGGATGAAATATAAGATCGTTAATGATAACCCGTTAAGAAATTAGAAGACTATTATTATGGAAATTATGAAATAAAGAACTTAATTATAATTAAAATTCATGTGAAATGTGATATTACAATATATTTAGTATAATTCAGTTTCCATAATTTTGAATTTACAAGAAATGATTAAGCTCACACCAATATTAGAAATAAATGAAAAATATATTTCCAATGGACTATAAGACTACTTGTCTAAGAACAGAAAGAAAATTAATATGATATTGTTCCTCTATTTTTGCTTATAATCTGAAACACTGTTTTTCTCTGATATGACTAGGTAGTTAGGTTCAATTTTTAAAATATTTGTGTTTTTCCTTTATAATGACTATTTTCAGTTCATTGGCAAATGAAAACTTTTTATTAGTCGTACAGACTTTGAGCCATAATATACCCCCCCCCCCCATTGGTTGTCTATGGAGTACAAGTCTCGATATATTGACTTGGATATTGAAAAAATCTTTAAAAAACATTCCTGGGTGGATTTAGCAAGAAGTATTGTCTTGCTGAAATATCCAATCAGCAGTCCTTAATAAAAGTTCAATAGCAAATGCTCATATATCATAGCTTGGTTTTTGGAAGTGTCTATACGAGATTCATTGTAAATTGCACAATTCATCATGAATAAAATTTCCCAAAACCATTACTGATCCTCCTACCATCAGTCGATTGCAGCATTCTTTTGGGTTTTTCCTCAAATCATTTAAATAATTGTTTGTTACCATAGAGACCGGCAAGGTTAATATGCTTTTATTAGATAATATGATTTGTTTCCATTTGTCGTTCCAAGATATGGAATTTCTAGCACATTTTTCTGTCTCTCTTCTCAATGGAGTTTCTATAACTTTGATGTTTTCTTAATTTTCCTAAATTTTGCGTTGTTATTTGATTTAAAACCTTTCCAAACTAATTTTTTTTAAACATTTCGAAAATTTATTTGCCGAAAAACTTTTTTTGCATGATAGTCGGAAAATTTGTTGATCGTCTCTTGGCGTCAAAATTCTTTTTCTTCCAGGTCGCTTTATATACTTGGTTGAAATTTCCGTTTCTATTAATCGTGAATGGTATTTTCGAACACTTCATCAACCTAGTTATATTTCTTTGTATATGCTCCCACGTATGCAATATTTAGCGCGTAAAGAGTGATCTCGAAATAGTTATAATTAGCACTCTTATAAAAATATCATCTTTCTCCTTTAGCACTCACATAATTTTTCATTTATTCCGTGAAATCTTCAAAAAATCGTAGCTGATACAATAACAAAAAATCGTAGCTGATACAATAACAAAAAATCGTAGATGATACAATAACAAAAAAAATCGTAGATGATACAATAACAAACAAGATATCAATCATTGGCATGGCCAAGTAATTTTAGCGCGTTTTTCACATGTTGTATTTTACAATAATGCAACTAATGAATTTTTTTCTAACAGAAAGTAGTACTGTGCTCAAAATTTTTTTTAAAAATAATTAAATTTAAATATGATTCGGCTCATCTAGGGCACAAATTCGACCAAATGCCGAAAACCCGAGGTCAATTGGTTGCTTATTGGCTGAGAAAAAGGTACGACAAAATATGGAACGAAGATGAAGACAAAATTTGCGTCCTAATAGCGCTTTTGTTCCACTACGTGAAAAACGCGCTAAAAATCGTATGTAATACAAACAAATTTGCGTCTTTGCTTCTGAGGTAATGGTTTCACGAAGTACCAAAATATACTTTTATAATGATTCTCATATGATAAATAATATACTAATTTTCGTAGGTGGTCTTTTAATTTCTTATTTAATTTTTAGAAACATGATTAGATTTTAATAAATTTCAAGTTACTTTGAAATTAATGTACTAAATATGCAAATAACAGAGAAAAATTTAAAACTCTGCGTAGAATAATGGATTTTAAATAAGTGAAACCACATATATATGTAAAAATGTGAAATGTACAGAACATGCACCTTAAATGAAAAAAGAAAATACCGCTATAGATGCAATATAGAAATAAAACAATTGCGGAATTTGGAATTATATACAAATATTTCTAGTCACATATTTTTTCCCTATGTAATATGTTATCACTTATACCTGACAAAATTTAAAGTTTTATTTTTTCTTCAATAGCATCAAAGCTATTTTTTTCCCCAGAATTACATATAAAATAAAAATAATAATTATGTAAAATAAATTTGTATTGCAATCGACCAGTATTATTTCGCTTTACGTTTAATTTAATAATGTTTTCAGAATTGTGTACCATTATACATAAGTCCCCCCCCCCCATCAGTTGTTTTGATAACACATTTTTTCTCATCTCAAGTTATTTAAACTTAATATTATTGTAATTTAAATATGAAATAACTATCCTCTTTAAGTATAATTATTTTTTCTTATTTTGTATTTCAAGATTCTAATAAACTGTTAGTTGTATGGGATGTTATATTTCTGAAATTATAAAGTTATCAAATGGATTCAATTTGTTAATTTTAAATGTAAATATTAATCAGAATTCGTGTCCAGGTGAAAAAGGTGACAGTGGAATACCAGGACCATCCGGACCACCTGGAAGAGAGGGATTGGACGGTTTACCTGGACCAGCAGGCCTAAGGGGAGACAAAGGATTTCCAGGTTTTCCCGGGCAAGATGGCTTACAAGGTGCACAAGGAGAAAAGGGTATAGGAGGACTTCCTGGATTCCCAGGTCTTAAAGGAGAACCTGGTGGAATAGCTGCAAAAGGTGACAAAGGAATCAGTGGAATACCAGGAATATCAGGCCAACCAGGCCCTCCTGGAACTCCAGGTGATTAATAACTTTCATTGTATAATAATGGATTTGGTTAAAAGAAATTAGCTAATTATAAAAAAATAGATTTTCCAAATGAATTATTGCGGAAAAGCACTATAAATACTTTTTAGACTAAAGTAATGTTGAATTATGTAGTACAAGTTTCAAAATTACTATTAAAGTTGTGTAAAATTGCTCGAGTTTATTTTTTGAATTATCTTCCAAGTAATTTTCTTTTTGACAGAGTTTTTTTTATTCATACAAGCAACTATTTTTCAAAGAGTATATGACGATCTGTTTTAAAGTTCAGTTTCTCCACATGTAATTTTTCAAAAATAGCTTTCAGTTCTGTTATTTAAGTAATTATTTTTGAATTATAATTATGAATTTAAAAATATACTAATAAAAATACATTGATTTTATAGAAGACATATTTCGAATTTTAATTAACTTTCTCGTAACTATTTAAAGGATTTGATGGCTTACCTGGAATAAAAGGAGATGATGGACTTCCAGGAGTAGGACTTCCAGGTCCACCAGGCTCAATTGGAGAAAGAGGACCCGAGGGTCTACCAGGACTTCCTGGACCACCAGGCATTAAAGGATCTGAAGGCTTGTCAGGTTTCCCTGGATTAAAAGGAAACAGAGTTAGTTCATATAGATTTATTCTCTATTAGTATGAATATTTAATTAATAATTTAAGAAGATTAATTATAATGTTCAAAGGATTGCTTAGTCTTTTGATCAAACAATTATAAATTATTAATTAAATATTCATTGTAATTTTATGTAAAAAATTTTAGGGTTTGGACGGATTACCAGGAGCTTCAGGCTCTACAGGTTCTGACGGAGCTCCCGGTTTACCAGGATTTAAAGGGGATAGAGGACTACCAGGATTCCCAGGAGTTAAAGGAGATATTGGAAGCCCAGGATTGCCTGGATTACCAGGATTCAAAGGAGACAGAGGCGCACCAGGAGGAGTTGGATCAGCTGGATTACCTGGTTTACCAGGAGACAAGGGTAATCTTGGATTACCTGGACAACCTGGTGAGTATTTTTTTAATCACAGTTATCACACCCACACAGTAATGTATAACAACTTACAAACTAAAAAATTTTAAAAAAGATATTTTTTACAAGGGTTATTGAAATTGGAAGTAATATGAATAGAGTTGTTAAACGTGATTATTGAAAATTTACTGACTGTCCGAATTAAGGTATCCGACTACTTGCGACAACTTTTTTTTAAAATAATGAAAACATGGGGATTTTTTTGCGGTTTTAGATTTGTTAGAGTAAATTTTAAGAAGAATATTCTAAAATTAAGAAGAGAAAAAGAAATTATTGTTACTAAAATGGGTAAAAATTTACAAAAGAATAACATAAACGAGGCCATTCTGAACCAAAAGTTTGTGAACAAATTTTCATTGCTGATGTGTTGCTATGTTATTCATTTTTGAAATGACCTTCAGGATAAGAGATATTTTAATTTTTACAAAAACTAGAGCACTTTATATTAATTATCATATGAAATTGCTTAAAAAAAAACAGTGATTACATTCACATGAAAGATTGTAAATTTTGTAATAAAACAGTGATAGATAAATCTGAAGGTTAAAACGCTTCTACTTTTATAAAGAACATACACAAAAATTTCAGCAAATTATTTAAAAAACTTTTTGAGCAATCGCTGTTCCCGCGTTTGCGTTTTTCGGGGAAAACACACACACACACATACACACTCATTTCGAGTAAAACGCGTTTTAAAGTATGACATCTTGTGTAAAGTAATGGTATCTGCTTTTTCTAAAACACTCACAGTTTTTGTTCTAGTGAACGGAAAATAATAAACTTGGTACTTTTATAAAGCAAAGATGGAGGCCTATAAAATAAAATCATAACAAAAATTTGTCAATTTTAGGCAAACTTCGCAATTTTAGGGTAGTCAGAAACCTTAAAAAGAATGACAAAGACAGAAAGGAAATATTTCACATATATCAGCAAATGCCATAATTTAAATTTATATATTTATATTCTGTTATTTTTCTGTAATTTAATTCCTTAGAACATTAAAAACTCGGAAACATTTTTTAAAATGCTGATTCAATGTTTGAGAAGAGAGAATTAATTTCGAATATTCATTTTTAAAGTTCTTTAAAAGAGAAAAAAAACTTATGAACTGAGTTATAAAGTTTATCGAAGTTATATATTTAAATTTCTTATTAATTATTTTAAGCTATGTGCTATGAAATTGTTAATAGACAGTTTAGAATTTTATATTGAACATATTGGTGTGTTAATTGTCACTGAAATTGTGCATTAAATTCGATATAATGAATCGTTTCAGTATTAGAATCTTCAGTATTCAATTTCTTTGTATTATACCTAATTGAAAATTTATAAAGAATTTATTTACTTCTTCTATTTGGAAATACTTTAATATTTTGAGCTTTATCCATTATTAGATCTGTGTTTTTATTCAATTATTTGGAATTTTATGAAAATGTTTTTGTCACTAAATTATGTACAAACCTTTTTTTAAGGTTGAGGTAAAAAAGAACAGGCTATCTTTTGGATATCATTCAAGATCGCACACTTATTTTGAATTCCATCCATTTAAATTCTTTTTAAAGTTAAATTTCATTAAATGTTTTAGGAATGATTACTTTTAAAGTCTCTAAATCAAGAAATTATATTCTGAAGAATAAACTGTGAAACTAATTCACATTTACAAACCATTTCTAGGCGCAAGAGCTTTCCCTGGCGACAAAGGTGAACCTGGAATCCCAGGAGCACCTGGATTTCCCGGATTAAAAGGAGAAAGCGGAGTGAATGGATTACCAGGAATTCCAGGTAATGAATATGATTAAATTAATTTGGAAATATTTTACAAAAATGATTATTGTTTTATCACATGAAATTGAAAACACGTAATTTAATTTATAGTATTAAAATTATTAACAGCCGAAAAATAGAAATCATTGTACTCTGCATAATGGCGTATCATATTAATTCAATGTGCGATGGGAAAAAGTTGTTTAATTATTATAGTTTAACAAAGTTTCCTTTGTGAGTTAAAAATGTTCTTATGCTTATCCGGCTGGGTGGCGTAGTTGGTTAGGCTCCGGCCTTATACGCCCAAGATTGCGGATTCAACCCCGGCTCAAGTCGGTGGATTTTTATGATGTAAAAAATTGACAGCGTTCATATCGTACGATTATTCGGCATGTAAAAAATCCCTTGAGTGTGTGTTTGGCTTGGGTGTACTCGGCAAATTTAAATTCCTAGAGCTATTTCGCATTGTCAGAGCTCAGGTGCCTGCCCCTGGAGAGGAATCTGGGTCTCAAAATTACATTGTAGCAATTGTTATATACCTATGTTGTGCCGCACTACAAAGTGATACCAGGTCCCAGGGTCTGCAATGGTAAAAATGCTAATCCTCAGACCCATTTGGAAAAAAAAGTGTTTCTTAAAAATGTATTAATTAATTCATCTTACATCTTTATTTTTTAAGGAATTTTGTTATCCCTTGTTAATATGTCTAGTTAGTATCCCCCCAAAATAGTTGTATCTATCATACTGATGTCAATTTACTTATAAAAGATGATTTTATTTTTTGGTACGTTAGAAGTAAAAAAAGTCACTTATAAGAAAGAAGTGAAGAGCAAACATTAAGATTTTTGGAAGTTTTGCGGTATTAATTCTCAGTAATAAAACCTCTTAAGTTTATATGATATTCTTACAATCGAAAAAAAAAGGAGTTTTACCGTAGATCGAAACTTTTCGTATCATTTTGATAATTCTTTCAGAAAACATTTCTTTTCTTATAATTGCTTAAGAATTTAAAATTAAAAAAGAGAGCTCAGATTTAATATTTTTGGTAATTTTTAAGTTAGTTTTTACCATTTATGATGCCG
The DNA here is from genome assembly GCA_019973975.1 of Trichonephila clavata. Taxonomy (NCBI): domain Eukaryota; kingdom Metazoa; phylum Arthropoda; class Arachnida; order Araneae; family Nephilidae; genus Trichonephila; species Trichonephila clavata. The sequence continues at coordinate 103,736 of BMAO01038638.1, read as the reverse complement.
CTTACTTTAGTTGCACATTAATTAAAAACAATATTATGGAAAAGTTTTAAAAGTATTTTTGGATGAGATTTTAGGTATTTTAAAACTAAAAACTATTTTTTATCTAATGAAATTTTCACATAAAAATTTCTTTCAGCCAACATAATAAAATAAACATTCAATTTTATTGGATACATACTTCTTATATTAATAAATATAATGTTTTACAAAACCATTTTTTGATTTTTTTCTCGTATGTATTGCTTACAAATGCGGGAAAAATAAACTTTTATTATATAAAAAGCATCAAACTTTTATTCTAGGAGCGAAGGGTGATCGTGGATTCCTAGGTCGTGACGGATTACCAGGAATAGCAGGGCAAGAAGGTTTTCCAGGTAACAATTTATTATTTATATTTTAATTATAATGTTAACCAATGCACTTGCACCTATGTTGCAACTAATTCTTTTATGCTGCTAAATTATAAATGAAGTACGTCTGTACTAATCCATTTATTTGTAGTTAATGAATATAAGCACGAAAAATCTAAAAATAAGAGGTAAAAATATCCCACTTAAAATTACTTTTTTAGTTTAAAGATATTTGACTCTGTATTATATTTATGAATTTTTATATGCTTTATTTAATACGATTTTATCTGTTCTATACGTTCTACTTCTTTCTGTAAGTACGAGTTCATTTCCGGAAATTGGCTTATGTTAATGTCCCAGAAACTGAAACACTCTCTAGTTTAAATATACGATATTGTCAAATGCAATTGGAAAGAGATGTAGAAAAATTTAATTTTGAGATTTATATCTTGAGCAAAAAATATAATTGCTTGTCATCACATAGTAGGTTATATGCATTTAATTTTGAATTTTTTTAAACTTATTGGGGACCTGAAATTTTAAAACCCAAACATGCTGCACTACTTTTTTCTTTTGTAATATGTATTTATTTTCTTTGCTTATAATTTCCTTAAAATTTTACATTTATTAAAAATTACAGGTATCCCAGGAGAACCTGGACCTCGTGGCGCTCCAGGTATTCCTGGTTTTGGACAAAAAGGAGATAAAGGATTCCCCGGCCGCCCAGGATTAGAAGGACTGCCTGGACTAGCAGGACCAAAAGGTTCATTATCTTGTTTATTCAACAAATTTTTATCGTGTTATACCAATAATTGTATGCTAATACTGTATTTATGAATAATAATGATAGGAAGGGGAGAGCGGAAGGAAGAAGAAATTATCAATTATTACTTTATATTATGTTGACTTGGTGGTAGCGCGTGTCCGTGTCGTTTCATGTGAGCCTAAGGTTGAGGGTTCGATCCCGGCTGGAATCGTTAGATTTTTTTTGGATGCGAAAATCATTGGCTTAAATCACGGCAATATTTAGCATCCGACGAGAGCTTGAATTAAAACTAATTCAAACGTCAAAATTTGGTAGCTAGAGCCGCTACTACATGGTGCCACCATGAAATGGCTCTCACATTTGGGGGACTTGCCATGTCTGAAAAGTTTTAGCTGCTATTATGCAGCCCGTTAGGGAAAAAAACCTGTATATTTCAAATTTCTAAACATATTAGAATTTAAATATGCATTATATTTTATTTTTTATTTTCTGAAATAATTTTTCTTTAATAGTTATTTTTTTGATGTGTGTGAGAAGTTTTTAAAATTAGAATTCTTAGAAAATATATTTACTTAAGAGCAATGTCTAAGATTGACTGCAAATTTTTTTTTTTGTCTTTTTTAAATACAATAATTATTCCTCTGATTAATTTTTATAAATAATTTGTATTAACACTTGATGAAACAAGTAATTTGCTATTCATGGAGGATTTGCTTTTTCCTTTTCACCTTTTATGGCGTGTAAGAGAGAATGATGATGTGAGATTGAGATAATCATATTGATTTGGACTAATCTATTTTCAATGAAAGAATGCGAAAAATACAAATCATTTACGTAGGTTAAAAATAATGTTGTGAAAATTTTTGTTAATTTTCTTACTAACTATTTTTTTTATCAATTTTTAATGAGAATTTTGATTAAAAGCTAGGAAGAACAACAATTACAAGAGAAACAATAACGATGCAAATACCTAGCAAAAATTCGAAGACCGTTAACAATTTCTTAAAAATCACATTAAACTTAAACAAGTGAAAAAAACATCGATACAATATTTTGAAGTATTATCGGTCGCATTTATGAGTATAAAAGCAGATTTTGTTAAATATATGATTCGCAAGTTTAATAAATTTTCGATGCAGTTATTTTGTTAATAAATGAAGAAAAATATGTGTAAATTATAGAATCGCGATTTAGAATACCTGTATATCACCAAAGTGAACAGATTCAAATAAAAATAAAACGAAACTGAAATTATTAACTGGTAATTAAACTGAATGAAAATGAAAGAAGCATAGAAGGTAATAAGATTTATTTTTTAGATAAAGATAAGATACACACTTGAGATTTATTTTCTCCGCTATTCCATCTATACAGTAATTAACTTCAGTAATGGAAAATAAAAAAGATTTTTAGGTGGATGGAACGTTTATTTCTCTCTCGCTACTGTTTTATATTAATCGACTTTTTGCATTTCATTATTTCAGTATAAACTAAGAAGTTTTTCAAAAATTCAAAATGTAACATTCTGTAATATCAAATTATTTTCTTTGCTACCAACAATCTTTTTGTGGAATTTTTTTCTTTATGAATTTTGACTAAATAAATAAAGAATTTTTTGGGAGGGGGGGGGTGAAAATTTATTCTGTGAATGACACATTGAGGCTAAAACATTCTTTCATGATATATAGAATAAGACATCATGTATAAACAGTAATGGCCGAACAATTTCTTCTAAGTTCCATCTTTTTAGTATGCCTTGGTTGGCATCTCTTCTCGCCTCAAAAAATTTTAGATACTTTGAGCCACTTAAAAACTACCCAATAGGTACCAAGTTAGAAAACCATTAGGTCTTGATGATCTTTGCATTTGTTGCGTCGCGTGTAATGTATATGAAGAATTTTTTTTAAAGAAAAAAGAATTACAATGAAGTCCATTCATAAAATATATGCACATTTTATTCATTGTGTTTTTTTCCAATGTAAATTCCAATTCTAAAGTGAATTTATTGAACATAATGAATTGTCAATTGCCTAAGCCTCTAGACTTTGTTCGAATATTTTTTATGGATAATAATGTCCTATGTATAATAATAAGAATTTTAAGATGATATGGGAATCAAAAGTAGCATAAAAATTATTGATGCTATCATTTATTTCTATTCTTTTTGATTTTTAAACAAATATTATTATTAAAAGCTTCTTACCATGATTTTTCAGGAACACCAGGGCTACCAGGTTTAGCAGGAGAGTCTGGATTACCGGGTAAACCTGGATTACCAGGCGTACCGGGTGCAAAAGGAAATATAGGTTTGCCTGGACTTCCTGGCCCAAGGGGACTGGACGGATTATCTGGTGTTAAAGGAGAACGAGGACTGTCAGGATTCCCAGGACTGAAAGGAGATGAAGGTTTCCCAGGATTACCAGGACCTCCAGGCTCAATAGGAGACCAAGGAACACCAGGTAAACATAGAAAGATGTTGCAAGTTGAATGATGATGATTTAATTTGAAGAGCATTTGCTGAGGATGATGATACATTGTTTCCTTTTTGTTTCATAATTATTTTCAGTTTACTAGAAAGGAAAATGAAGCAATCTTCATAATAAAGGTTTAATTCTTAGAAATTCTTATTCTGTTATATATACATGATAAATAAAATTTATTTCTCTTTTATCAATTCATTCTTTCTGCAATTTTTATTTTAGGCCGTAGAGGAACACCTGGCCCTGAGGGTTTTAAGGGAGCTAGAGGAGAACCCGGGCTTCCAGGATTACCAGGATTCGCAGGTATAAAAGGAGACAGAGGACTTGATGGTTTCCCAGGAAAGGAAGGACCCAGAGGTAATTAACTCAATTATTTTTGCTAAAGAAAATGTTTGGAATAATTTTTACGCAGAGGCTTTAATATTTCTATCTTATGTAATTCGATTTAGAAATCCTTTAAATATACTTGTACATAATATTAATTCTAAAATCCAAAAATCATGGTTCAATATTTGAGATCTCCTTAAAGTAAATATTTTGTATAGGAGTGTATGGGCGGTAGAGAGGTGAAAAAAATGACACATAAAAAAGAAAGAAAAACATTGTTTGCCCATACATTGTCGCAAAGTGCTTCTTTATAGCAATGTTTGCAATAAATGCTCAAATTACAAACATCAACAGAAATAAAAGCTTGACAGATGGGTAAATTTTATATATAAAGATGTTCTCAATGTGCTGCAAAATACTCATACAGCATGTAATAACAGCATATAGCTCAACAACACTTTTACTCACTATATGTTCTCCCACATTTCAAAATGGCTTCTCTTTGAATGCTTGGCCGATTGCTGAAAATTTTTTCAATATTATCGTTCGTAATCACATTTATCTTCAGCCTAATGATAAATATCATCACGCCAGATCTTTAAAATAAGGCTGTTCACAGTTATCTTAATATCATTTGTTGGGTGAAATAGATTTTGCATGATGATCATTTCGATTCCCAGGCTTATTTCGCCTTGATTACTTATTGCGGGAGAATATGAGAACCCTTTTTCATGATAATCCAGGAGATTCTATTGAGGAAACTATCAATGAACTAGGTATACATTAAGTTGCTCAGTGCAAGAAATACCTTCATCTTTGGTGGTCATATTTTTAGCATTTATTGTAAGAATTGTTACGACAATGTTGTAAGTGAACAATAATTTCTCCCTTTTTAACTCTTATTTTTGTGCTTGCTTGCAATCTCTACACGTCTTTTCCGTCTATACATTTCTATAAAAAAAAAGTTTGTTTCTTTGAGCTGTTTCACCCTTCAAAGTGTATGTTCTACAATTTTAGAATCATCTCATATATATATGTAAACATTGAAACAAATATCTGTTCATGAGATTATCACGAAAATAGCTCAAAATGTTTAAAATTCTTAAAAATATGTTTAATTTACTTTCTGCCTGCTATCCAATGGATCCTTTTATCGAAAGGGAGATTTGTTAATTTTCTGTATATGTAACTATTTTCATTTTAAGAATCTCACACACGTTGTCCATACATGCTTTTTGATGCTGCATGGCTTCTCAATTTATTATCTTAGTTTATGTTTATCATTCTCCACTCACAAACACACACACATAACAAGAGTGAACATAATAGTGAACATAACATAACATAATAGTGAAAATTATATTAAATCAAATATGGTGTTTAATGTTGTATTATATTATCTTACAATACAACTATTGACGACCTGTTTAAATTTTTGACAATAGTTAAAATCATGCATATCTAATCTGACTAGAAAAGACGAATTTGTGACTTGGACAATTGAATTAAAGAGAAATGATAATTAAAGTTCGTTGTAGCAGTCTTTTGCAATACCACATATTAGAATAATGATTTTTTTAACTTTATATAATTGCCACATTTATTAAATTTTCTCTTTTTAAAACATTAATTTGTAGATTATTGAATGTCATCACGTTTCTTTCTAGGTCCACCGGGTTTGCCAGGTTTGAAAGGTGATAAAGGAAATGTGCCCCCACGAAACTTACTTCAAGGAGAAAAAGGAGATTCTGGACTGCCAGGAATTCCGGGAGAGCCAGGATTAACCGGGCCAAAGGGATTTCCAGGAGGTCTAGGCTTCCCAGGTAACTTGAAATTTTAACTGATAAATAGTAGTGCAATAGAAATTTTCATGATTAAAATATCTCTTCACTTATTTGTAAGCATTTGCATTTTTCCTCCTTCAAACCCTTTTTATTGTCCCTACATATAACCCCTACATATTGTCAGAAATTATAACAGAAAATAGTGAAATGGTCAATGTTTAACTAGGAATTATTTTAGATGAAAACCATCCTTCCATATCTAAATATATAAAAGTGCATCTATACAAAATAATTTTTAAATTTGTTAACTAATCTCTAATCAATTTAGAACATATAATTTCTGAACTATTTCTGTAAAAAATTACATAATTATAAGTATTTATGCAAATAATTTGTCTCTTAGAAAAATAAAATTTAACAATATTAAAAATACTGTTATGAAGTAAAAAAACTAATATTTAACAATTACAAAACTGAAATAAAGGATTCAAACCAGCAACTTAGTACCTTTGATTTATTTAATAAATTAGACGTTCTCTTCAAAGTAGTACGTTTTATTTTATTGTTTTTCTTAAATTTACAAATTGTTAAAAAAATAATTTTTTTCCCCATTATATTTTTAAAAAATATTTATAATATTATATTATTTATATTAAAATGTTCTTACAAACACACTTTTTCTTCAAACATTTCTTAAAACTATGAATTAAAAAAATTTATTTACATTTCATTACTTCATTTGGTATACTTTGATATCTAAAATTGAAAAATAAAAAAAAGCATACAAAATTACTTTGAAAACATGCCGTACTACTTTCATTATCACATCAAATTAAAATGTCTTTAATGATAAATTAATACATTATGCTTACATCATTTTTTCAATGCAGGTCTCAAAGGTAACCCAGGCATAAATGGTCCTTCAGGACTTCCAGGTCTACCAGGACCTGACGGAACAAAAGGTGATCGAGGACTTGACGGACTACCTGGTTCCCCAGGTGTACCTGGAGTTAGAGGAGAACCCGGACCTAGAGGCTTAGATGGAAGACCAGGTGGTGAGAAACTAATGGGAATGCTGGTGGTAAGGCACAGTCAATCTTACAACATTCCACAATGTCCGAGGGGCATGAAAAAAATGTGGGATGGCTACAGTTTGCTGTATATCGAAGGCAATGAGAAGTCACACAATCAAGATCTAGGTAAGAATTGTGCTTTTCGATGAATGGTTTACTAGAGATTTTGCATTAGTTTTATAACGATATGATTTTTGAGATTCTCGTTTTATTTACTCAAAACCAGCTAAGGTGATTTTATGCCTGTCTTTTTGTATTTATCATATGAAAATTAAAATACAGTATTGAATATCTTATTAAATAATTATTCTGATCGGTGTAATAGAATACAGTTAATTTTCATCTGTAATTATTTTCTTGGAATAGTTGTTGTAGTGGCGCGCACAAGTGTGGGGTTTATGAGTTCAAATTCCTTCCAGAAACCAACAGGTTTTTAACTTATAGCATAAAGATTACGTCTTAGTTAGTGCTTTTGTCGAAGTTTTTTAAAAATATAATCCCTCCCACGGAAGTAGTCTGCGTACGTCACTGAATAGTTGCATATTACGATCTATACAGAATATTTTTAAAAAAGCTTTGTGATTATGCTTTTGATTAAAAAAGAGATACAATTAGGCATTACAAAAGCGTTGATTAATGACATAGTTGTTTTAATATTAAAACTATATATATATTTTCAAACAAATATGACATTTTTTAAATGTGTGTGTTTCTAAGAAAATTGTTTGAATCCCTTCTGTTATTAAAGTAACGAGGCTGTATTTATATTGATTTTAATAGAATTATTATGTTATGAATATGTTGAGATCAAATATGAACCACTGTTTAGTAATTATCACATAAAGAGGATTATATAAAATATATTTATAGTTATTTGACATTTATAACTACCACTTCGTAAGCGTGATTAAATTAAAAGAAAATAGAGCAATTTTAAATGATAATTCACAATTAAAGTAAATTATTGTAACTAAAAAATTAACTAATTGCTATTTTAATGGAGAGAAAAGACATGAATCGAATTCATGTTTTCATTTTCATATTCAAACTCACATCATTTTATCATTACCTAATAAAACATTTACTTGAAATGTTTTGGTTCTTGAATTATGTTAAATCTAAATATTATCATTCTTCATTTCAGGCTTTGCCGGATCGTGTATGCAGCGATTTAGTACAATGCCTTTCCTATTCTGCGACTTCAACAGTGTGTGCAACTACGCCAGCAGAAACGACAAATCCTACTGGCTCTCTACAAATGCACCTCTGCCTATGATGCCTGTGGGAGACAGCGTAATCCAAGAATACATCAGTCGATGCGTTGTTTGCGAGACACCTGCCAATGTTATCGCTGTGCACAGTCAGTCATTGTCGATACCAGATTGCCCAAGAGGTTGGAATTCATTATGGATTGGTTACAGTTTTGCTATGGTAAGTATGCATTTAAGACATTTTTTATTTTAGCTTTTTCTCCAACTATTCAACTTATGTAATTTAAACGATGACATATAAAAGTTATTTTTTTTATAATATAGTATAACACATACTTCATATAAAATAGGAAAATATGAATTTTATTTAAAAGGGTGTCATATGTATATATAAATGTAAAGGTGATAAATTTTTTGTAATTCTTTAAAAAGCACAGGGAGATTATAATTAAAGTTCCCCTTTCAAAATATTGTAAAAAAAGAATGATTGCTCAGAATAACTTTAAATCTCAACTGAATACACCTGAAGAAGGGGGAAACGGTATGGAATAGAAGAAAAAAAATTCATAGGGATTTTCATTGTTACTTTTTGTGTGGTTTTTGGTCCAAGTACAATTAAAATCCGATTTTTCCAATCCAATGTGGTACGATCTTGAATGTTGGATGGGCTTTTCACTAATAGTGTAACAACTGTTGAATGACTTGGAAGTCACTTTTTCCGTCCAGAAACCTATACAATCATGCTCATTGGACAGTACAGTTGGTTTGAAGTGCAACTCGTGCCACAACCATCGTAATTCGATCCAAAATGCCACCTATAGCCGAATCTACTTTCGTTATTCACCTATTGATACTTTTTGGAAATTTTTTTTTGTGACATACCATTTTCCTTATTTTCAAATACATTCAGTTCAAATTTGAATTTATTCTGACTAGTGGTTCTTTTTCTCAGCATTTTGAAAGTGGAACTTTAATTTTAATCACCTTGTACAGTACAAATTTTACATTAAATTTGAAATTGATTTTGAAATTAAAATTATTCTAATCTTTATGCAATGTAGAATGTTTAAATTAAGGTATACAAGAACGTCGAGTAAAATTCCTGAACTTCAATTTCCTTTTGTTAAAACGATTGGAATTTATCTATAGTGATCAAATCAGAACTGTAATGGGATTATTTTCTGGCAAAATATCTGAATTCATGATATCAATGATGGCTTATATTAGCAAAATTGTCTCATCCCTTTCATGTATACATGCATTTATTCTTAATTACAAAATTTGTAGGTTAATATTGCATCTAAAGGAGTAAGATTATAAAGTCATGTGGCTTTAACGAAAATCAAATAATAATAATAATAATTAGAATTATTCCCTTTTCATAGCTCCAAAATAAGATATAAGAAAAGATTTAATAAAAAAATAAAGATATTAATTATTTCCTTCTTCTCAACAGCATACGGCAGCGGGTGCAGAAGGCGGTGGTCAATCTTTGTCTAGTCCCGGAAGCTGCTTGGAAGACTTCCGTGCTACACCTTTCATAGAATGCAACGGTGCCAGAGGAACATGCCACTACTTCGCAAACAAATTCAGTTTCTGGCTGACGAGTATCGAGGACGAAGAACAATTTGAACGACCAGCGAGTGTGACTCTAAAAGCCAATGATTTGAGATCTAAAGTCAGCAGATGCAACGTGTGCGTAAAAAGCACGACTGTAACGTGATGAAATATCAAAAGAAGAACCAAAATGCTTAGCTTTCCAAGAAAAAAAAAAAGAATATACGAAAGAATAGGGTCGTCAATTTAAACACATTGGTTTACTTTTAAAAATTTTTATAAAACATTTGCTTCAACTATTATTTCAGTAAATGATTGAACGATTCGGATATATAGTATTGCGTTTCCAGATTTGGAGTGAATTTTATAAAATTGTTCTTTACATATTCTTTAGTTCAGTTACAAGTTGTGAATGACTGAACAGCCCACAAGACTTCTCAAACTTAAAAAGGAATTCTCGAATCGAAAATTCACACTCAAAGAATGGTGCTTTGAAACTTAAAAAAATGCATGTTCCCTTATTTCATATCTTTCTTTTTCTGGCAAGGCTAGCATTTGTAACTTTTTATAACTGCCAGTAGAGGTCAGAGCTCGAAAGAAGATGCCGAGACACTCTGAACAATATTATGATAGAAACAGACATTATTGCCTACTTATTAACTGCAATTTACCTTTCATGTAAGGTTGTATAAGTTTTGTACCTAGTAATTGATTACTGCCAATGAATTTTTGTATTGAAATTATTCTTTGTTCTAGTCGCGTGTTTATAAAGCTGTCAACGTGAAATTTTATTTAAAAAATGCTTTATGCTGCTTAAAGTTGAGGCATTTTATTTAATATTGGGTGACATAAAAATGTACTCAACAATATGTTTATATTCCATTAAAAACAATTGAAGAGTTGAAAGAGTTCTTATAATTAATTTGCCTAGTTTGTTCTATTGATGTTTGCAGAGATTGTCAAAAAAAATCTTCCAGAAACACAACGCATTTAATGCTCAAATTGAGGATTTCTCTCAACAGCTCTGACACTGCCTATATTTTATATTACTGCTATTTATTTGTGTTCTATCAGCTTCAATCTCAGACTACGAGATCATATTTTGTCAAAGTACTTATTGTTTTATTTCATTCATGACTATATTTAATTAAAAATAAATGCATTTTTTGTGACATATTTGATAAATTTTTTTGTGGATAAGCAAACGCTTTTGTGTAATTATTCGAAAATCATCGCTTATACATTGTTTAATTCATACAAATAAGTCATGTAATTTAGCAACTTATTTTTGTAATTCCGAAATTTTAAATTTGCAATAAAATTTATTTTATTTTGATTGTATATGTATTATATAAAATGACAGTGATATTTTTTTCTCACATTTCTTCCTGATAAATGCTAAGGTAGGTTTTGAAAATAAAGAAACATTTATCTTTTTTTAATATTGAGAAAATCAAAACGCGATTAAAAAAATTATTTTTTTTTTACTTATCAATAATTTTTATAAAACTATTTAAAAAACTGCATAGCATTCTATTTCTTAATAGGATTGAACTAAAAACTTTTACATTTGGCTTTAATTAAAAAAAAAAAAACTATAATTTATATGCAAACATTAATGCAAAGGTTTTTATGTCACATTTTAATTTAAAAGTCGACTGAGTGGCGTAGTTGGTTAGGCGACGGCCTTGTACGCCCAAGATTGCGAATTCAGCCCCAGCTCAAGTCGGAGGATTTTCAAAATGCAAGAAATCGACAGCATCCTTGTTGTATGATTACGCGGCAAGTAAAAGATCCCTTGAGTGCCTATTTGGCTCGGGTGTTCACGGCAAAATTAAATATCTAGTACAATTTCGCATCTTCTGAGCTGAGGTACCTCACTTTCGGGAGGAAACTGGGTGTCAAAATTACATTGTAGGAATTGGTGTATACCTGTATGGTGTCGCTAAAAAGTAATACCAGCTATCGGGAATGTATTAGGTCTGCAGTGGTAAAAATACCGACCCGCAGCTCCATTGAAAATAAAAATATTTACTTAAAAAGTTGGAAGTATAATTAACACTGGTTTCTTTTACAAAGATTGTACCATAATAATCTATTTCTCCTAATTAATGTTTCACCTTACAATTAAATTATGAAATTTTCGTTTAATGTGCTTTTTGTGTTAGCTATTTCGGTCTTCACGGTTACTGTTGATTATTATTGGGGAAAAAAGTCAACAAAAAAATTAATCTGAAAAATCACCTTAAGTTCTAGGTAATGAGAACCCTTTAATTTTTATTTAAGGTCAAATGATCAGGAGGATAGCTAGGTTGATATTGTATTCTCAGAATTTGCACGTGCAATTTATATGTGATGAATATTATTTAAAAAAAATCTTTATCAATGGGCTAAATTTATTTGCTGTCATAGTCACGTGATAATGACAAACACTTGTTTCTCACCAATTAGTTCATAAATTCTTGTGACGACGCAATGATACAGTTACAGTTATTTTTTTGTGAGATATGGAGCAACGAAGGCTATGATCCCATGCAATGATACGATAAATGGAATTATGTGATTCCATTTAATCAGTCCATGCGCTTCGTTGTTGCCAACTATTCCTCTTTGCAAAAATTTTTTCTTAAAAAATCACATATTTGTCAACACAATAATAATGCACATAAGTAAGCAAAATATACTTAATTAAAAGAAACACAAATAAAATAAGATTTTTTAAAAAATATTTAATCTTTTTGAATTTTTTTTCATTATCATTGAACATTTTTACTCAATTACGAAATTTTATAAATAGAACAAGTATAAGTTAGTTGAATTAAGTCGCGAACACACGTGATTGTCTTTATCGCGTGACCGTCATGAATTGAGCCCATTTTTTGAAACTTTTGATTATTTATTTATCATTTGAAGTATTTTAAAAAAGATGAAGACTTTAAGCACATTTTGTCTCAAGAGAGAAAAAAAGACTATGGTCTTTTAAAATATTTCTACGATGCATTTTAATTTCTGTTCTATACATGGCTACTTTTTTAGAGAATACAACAGCAGATGAAAACTTACTTTATTGTTTAAAAAATCCCCAAATTTAAGGATTTATTATGAAATTTATAAAAATGAGCTCATAAAGAGAAACATGTACAGCAGGAGTAGCCAATCCAAATGAACTGTCGGGTCGCTTCAGAAAACATTATAGTCCCGCGGGCCGCATAAAAAAATATATATGTCTTTATATTAAATTAGGAGTGCAAATTTAAAATAGAATGATGTATTATTATTGTTCTCATTGTTTTTCATGAATACAAACATAGATAACCTAATAATAATAATACAATGTTCAAATAATTTTTAATTTATTTAATTAGTGAGGTACTTGTTTCTCAACCCTTTTGCTCAGTTTTTGCACGTCGATCGCAATTGATGTTGCAGGTTTTCGTCCGTTAAGTTTGAGAGCGATTTATGTTTGTAATAAATTACATTTTCGAAAAAAAAAAAAAGAAAAGATTCGCAATAACAGAAGTAACGTAATAAAGTAGAAACAGATATGGAATCTATTTGTCAAATAATGATAATAAAAAAAAAATATTGCCTAAAATAGTTGTATTTTGTAATTAATCTCGCGGGCCGCACTACTCAAGGCGGGCCACGGGTTGGACAGCCCTGATGTACAGTACTCTGTCTATACATGGCTAGTTGCCAGAATGCTATTACAAGTAATGTTTTGGACTTAAAGCTTTTTATAACCTCCAGGCGCCATTTTGAGAATAGCTTCCGATTTTAACTTTCTACTCGACTTTTATTTTTAGTGCTTGGTTTTGTTACTTGAAACACTTAAAACAGTTGATAACGTTGCTTCATTAAGCTTCCCCGGGCCTTTGAATAAGCTCTGAAGATTTTTTGACTCACGACAGCTTTAAAAAATTAGTTGTTTCACATTTATATATTCTTTAAGTTAGCACTTCTGAAGCTGGGTATGCGTTCTTCTAGCTTTAATTTGATTTTAATTCGCTTCGCATTGTGCAGCAACTCCAGGACTATTGGCAGAATGCTCAGAGGGGCTGAGTTTACCCGAAAGGGTTTAGAGTTACAAACCAGCCCTCCGGGAAACCACTCCCCATTCAGCCTGTACTGAACAAAAATCTTATCGTTTATATTTTTTACAGAGGTACACAAAAGTAAATTTACGTGACTTGAGGTGTTTTCATAAGTTCAAATATATGCTTGTAAAAAACTGATAATTATTAACAACCTGTTAATACTTTCCTGTATAACACAGTTTCAAAATAGCATTCTGGAATAAAAATGTACAGAACTATGTATGTACATATTAAAACCATACAGGTGAAAAAAAAACTGCTTGCAGACATTATGAACAATGATAATCTCAAATACAAATGCACGGTTAGTACAAAATCAAAGATAAAAAGAAGCAAAATAAAAAAAGGCAAGAAATAAACAAAACAGAAGAGAATTTGTCTCAAAATACATCTATTTAAACGACATTGCCTCCTCTTGCTAATACTTTTTCTACTAAATTTTTCCTACAACTTTAAATAAAGGAGTCAGTACCAGATGGATGATTCATTTTAGACCCCTTCCTAGTTTTGATACACTCAAAATAAATTGGGCAGAAAGACCTAGTAGTTTTGAGTCACAATCAAAAAACGAGGATGAGACCTCAGCTGCACTTCCCTGTCCCAGCTTTCACATCACACCAATCGGTGAACTTTCCACCTCGAGAGTAACACACAAATCATTATTTTAATTTGTGATACTGCATAATGGTATTTGAATTTTATCGTGGAAACACCTTTGTTTTTAAAGTAACATCTTTAAAATTAGTGATTTGAATGTTACAGTAACAAAAGAGTAATAGTACAGAACATTCAAAATAGTTGTGTTTAGTCTTCGATAAGCCACTCACTACTACCTTCCTCATATATTTAAAAAAAAAAGCCTTTCAAAATACAAGAGCATTTGATAAAAATACATGCTGAAAAAAACGATTTAGTTCATAATTTTAAGCACCAGGAAAAAAATCCAAAAATCCAAAAACACCGAACCATCTCAAGCTTTCTTGAGTCATTTTTTAAACAAGATGATAGATTATAAGTTACTCAAATTTCCTTGTTAATTTCTACAGTCATGCATGATTGAAAAAGAATTAATCTTGTGAGCAGTTAAAAAAGTGATAAACACTGTTTTATAAGTTAAGGACAAATATAAGAATTTTTTTTTGATGAATAATTAAATGCAAAAAGAAATAAAATTGCTGGAAACATTGAAAAGTCACAGTGCCATTATTTGAAGATATGCAAATTTCCATTCAAATCAATTCATGAGCTCTACAAAATAAAGTATTATCATACAAACAAATCACAAGAAAAAAAAATAATAATGTGCTAAAAGTTAAGAAGCATAAACAAAGGGAGAATCTAAATTGATTACTATGCTTGAAAAAATTTAAGGGTAGTAATCAAGAGAAAGACATTTCTATTTGATATATTCTTGTTGTCTGTAACTGATTGTGAATAGTAGGGCAATTAGAAGAGTCATAGCACATTTAAAGCAGACAGTACCAAATGCACTTGCTGTAAGAGTATATTTTGACATTCATCAAAATTGCTTGCAAAGAATTCGAGTAAATATCTACATACATT
This sequence comes from Trichonephila clavata, assembly GCA_019973975.1. NCBI lineage: Eukaryota > Metazoa > Arthropoda > Arachnida > Araneae > Nephilidae > Trichonephila > Trichonephila clavata. Next base: position 88,528 of record BMAO01038638.1, on the reverse strand, counting down.
GCTTCATTACAATATTACTGCATTCCACAAGAGTAGAAGTAATCTTTTGATTGGGATTGTTTACACAACATTGTAGTAGTAAAGATTTAAATCACTTGTTTTATGCAGAAGTTCGAGCTCTGTAAAGGTAATAGTTCTGAATATGCTTGACTTGGTCTTAGATTTCTTACAAAGCAAAAGCAGTGGATTACAGGCGTAATCTGTTTATGTAATGAAGTTAAATTTAAATGAAATAAAAAACATCATTGCTACATTCAGTTTAAGCAAAATCCAGGCTGAAGTGAATATAGTCATTTTTGAAATTTATATGTATCTCTCACTGCAAGTATTTGGAGGATTTCCATGATGATTTCAAAGAGAAATTTAAGAATATTTTAAATATGAGAATTTACCACATTTGGTTTAGATTCTTTCTCACATGCATTACAGATGAATTATCAAATTTAGAAGAGTAACTTGTATGACTCACACTAATTAAAAACTGATAATAATAAAAAAAAAACTCAAAAGTTGATATCAAAAAGTTCTAGCTTCATAAACTCATACTGACACTGAACCCAAGATTATTAGTTTATTGAAAGAAACTTGTAATTTTATTCTATCTTCTTATTTAGCCGAACATGAGTTCCATGCTATCATGGCGATTTACGATTTTTAAAATTTAATATAATATCAAACATGCTTATACTACACATTAATTTATTTTTGCTTTGTAAGTTTGGAATAAGTATTAATACATTTGATCATTTTAATTATTATAATAAAATTCATACTATTGGTCATACAATCACAAAGTACTCAAATTTTTCAAACCCAAATAATTTTTTTACATAGTTGTACAGATTTGAATTAAACTGATGTTATTTAAATGCCCACTCAACTAAACATATAGGCTAAATTACATTAAAATTGATATAGCAAGTTTTTAAGATAAAGTAAATATTGATTACATGGGTAATTCTTTAAATAATTTACCGTAATTTTCAAATAAAAACAGAATTATCTGTATGTTTTTAATGTGTATATGCCATCAACCGTATTTCAAAGAATTCAGGAAGCACATGTTTTAAATACAACTTTAATGTAAAACATTAAAAAAAGAATAAATAAATAATAAAACTTTGTCAATATTGAAACTTAATTTGTTTGTAAGTTCCATAGGAGAAGAGCAATAGCATTCACATGACTGAAAATATAATTATCAAGAGCTATTTTTCTGAAAAAATATCGAGATTCTGCAACAAGAAGTATGTTTAATAACATGCACATAGTAACAAACATGTCTTAAATTCATTAACAGCAGTAAATAATTTTTGTACTAATGTCATTGAACACTATAAAATTTCTTTGCATATACAGCTAGAGACATTTAATTTACTCACTATATGATAAAATAGTTGAATTTGTATGATAGAGTAGTTGATTTCATTACAATAGAAATCTATACAATAGAATTTCTCCAAAAAAACCATTTTGATGAATTAAAAATATATTATTAAGTCTTATTATCTTATTTTGTACACTTTAGCAACATAACAGATTCTTAGTGATACATGTTCAATTCTGAGCTATAGTCAGATAATATACGACATAGAAATTTCACAATCAGGCTTCCAAGTTTTATTTCAATTTCATGTGCAGCATCCCCATTATACTTCAAGATCTCTTGCAGAATTACACAGTTCAAATTCAATAACTAACAGAAAAATTGGTAGCACTGAAATTAATTGTCTCATAAGTTAAGAGAATCATCTTTTCACACATAGTTAAGAGAATCTCATCATATTAACTTCTAAAGAACTGAGCCACAGTTCAATCACCCAAGGTTTCCCATGGAATTTTATCCAAATAGTTTTTTGATCTTCAGCAGGGTTTCATATAACTAATTCTATATTAACCCCAATACTTATATTAAAATGATTGCACAATATTCATATTTTGCATGAAAACATTGCTTTTTTGTAAGCTAACATTTATTTTTATAATTTAGAATTAAATATATAAACAAATTTCCCAGCAAATTTCAATCAGTATTAGAACAAAATTATGCCTTTTTACGAAGTAAAATACCCCTTTTAAAATTTCTAAAAAACTTAGCTGAATATGTCAAAATCAGGTGAAAATGTAGATCTTTTTGATTTACAAACTAAGAACTGATTTGAAGTTTAACTATATTCTATGATATACAAGCATACAATATATGATAAGCAATCATTGATTGCAATGATTTTTTAATTACCATTTAATACTTTATATTACAGTCAATTTTTTAACAAAGAGTTGTGAGTGAAACTTATTTTTGATGAAAACATGCAATTAAAATAAAAAATGTATAGTAGAAATCTTAATTATTCCAAAAATTTCATTGATGAAATGTTTGAAAATTACATACAAAAAATCATGCTAATTTGTGGGTTAAAAAATCCATGCTTTTATCACATAACACACATTAAACAATCAGAAAATTATCCTCATTTAGAGTAGATAGTAGCAGTTTTATATCCTATCTTAGTTTCAATTAATAGTGGGGAAGCTGCCACAAGAAAGTTCAAGGAATTGTTATATGTTACATCCCTGAAACAATATAATTTCATAGAATGAATGAAAGATTACAAAAATATTTGTTAACAAATTTAAAAACAAGAGTTTCAAAAAAAAAAAAATTAAAGTACTTTATATTTTGAACATTGAAAATAAGGTTATTCACCAAGTACATTAAATGGTAATATTAAGATTATTACATAAAACATTCATTTCAAAATATGAAAAAATGATCACATGGAGAAATATTACTGTACATGAACAGTCAATAGAATAACTAAAATTACATTGAATCTTATTTAGATTCAAATATATAACAAATTTATATACATAAACATATATATAAAACATATAAGAGAAGTATAACCATCAGACACTTGTCCCTATGTAATAGTGACAGTAATCAACAAAGCTAAGCATACCACATAGTTTACAGTAAAAGGAATTTTTCTAGAAATATTAAGTAGCCTATAAGATATGTTAAAAAAAAAAAAATCACATGGTATGTGATATGAGAACCTTTTGTTGAAATATACAAGAATGAAATTAATTTAATTATATTATTTTAAACAAGTCCTTGCTTTTTTTAAAAAATCTATTTGTAATAAAAATTTATTTCTCTTTCTTTGATTTATTTTAATTATTGATTGTTTTAACTTTATCATAAATGTATAGAATTATCAATGTAAAAAAATCAAATAATTTTTTTAACATAAATAGAGCTAGGGAGGTGTAGTTTGCTACATATATGTAGGTAATCCTATTGTAGCTGCATATATTTTTTCCTACCAGAAGAAATTGTCATGGGTCTATAGACTTCTCATAAGTTAGGAAGGGCAAGTGATCCTTCACAGATTTTTTTAAAAACAAAATTACAGAAAAGCTTGAACAATATTGCATTCAATTTTCTGTAAAGCTTAGATTTAGGTTCAGAGAAGTGATTACTTTTTGACATTTAACTTAGAATCAACAAAAAGACTACAAGCAATGGACAAAACAATTTTGACTGATTGTTTATTTAAGTTTCATTATAAAATTACACAAAACACAATTGTTATAAAGTTTGTTTATAACTATGTGGTATGTTTTAATCATTAATTACAATCCCAATTTAAATTAATCAGAAATTGGTTTATTAATCTTTGCTGTGTTCAATATATTTATATAATTTAAAATTAGCAAGTTTATAAATCTTTTACATAATCATACACTCAACAAAATAAACTATTTTCCTCCATGAAGAAAATAATCAACAAATATAACTATAAATTATTGATACCAGAAATAAACCAAAGCCTTCAAATTCACTCTAAAATGACAATTATTCAACAATTTACTAAGTAAGCACAAAAAAAAAAAGCCGCACTTTGATAAAAATTAAATATGCAACTTTAGATTCACATGATGTCATAAAATTCATTGCAAGTGATACAGACTAATATACTTTAGCAGTCATTGCACCATGATAATGCCACAGATTAAATTTCATTTTGGCATGTGAGCATGAATACAATCACAGAAGGCAATGATTGCAGTAAAGTCTTTAAGTTAGTCAAATCAATTTATCTATTATCTTTAAATGTTACATAGACGGCCAAAAAAGCCATTGCTCTTATCCTACAAACAAAGTTCAATCAGAAAGAATAAATAAATTAAATCACACAGGAGCAATTTATATGCATACATTCACACATCTCAATGAACTAAAAATTAATGCAGAATTTGAGCAACTGGAATGATTTTTGTTTAGCTTTCATACTTTTAACATGCATGCAGTTTCAAGTATAAAATAAATATTTTGTTTGTATCAATATAGATTCAGTCACTCAGCTCTGTTTATTTCATAGTCAGAATGACATTCCAGTCTGTTGAACATAATTAATGAGGATTTATGATTGGATTAGTTGAATGGGTTCAGAAAGCTTGCATGGCAAATATCTGAATTTTGCAGTGGTGACTCATCAGCTTGATCAAGGGATTTGATAATAGTTGTGTTCGTCCAACTGAAGTCAGCTCCATAGGAATTCCGTTTCGGTCAACTAGAGATGGCATTTGGTATCAAACATGGCACTGTGAAAGGAGTCCTTTGTTAAAAGTCCAAATTATTGGTGTCAGCCTGCAAACAATTTTAAAGTAATCAGAAAAAGAACATAATGGTATCAAGATTTGTTGAAAAGGTACTTACGTACTATACCATCAACCAATTTTGTCAAAACTAAAGATGTTGTCAAATGCTGTCATCTTATTTTCCTATTGTGTTTGAATATGCATGGGAATGGTTTTCCACTATTGACTGCATATTGTGACATCGACAATTTCTTTTGGTTTGATGAAATTGGTTAAAGGTAAAATATTTATGTAACATTACAAACAACAAGACAGTAAGGATAAGTGACAATATTCATGATACTGAAAACAGATCAATGCAAAATAAATTGTTAAAAGTTATGTAATCGTCATCCATTCATGAAAAAAAAACTCCATTTGCAGCTTATATGTGCTGTAATTATTGATTACATTCTCTTTTACCAGCATAGGAAAATTCAATTTCATTTTTTAGTTATACATCATAGGCATCTTAACTGATCAATGTGAAATTGTACCCTTAGCTGGTTAAGAATTTTTAATCAAAATAAAATACATTATTTCACACAATAATCCATACAAATAATAAAAATGAAAATACAATTGCTATAATTTTTTAAAACCAGAAAGACGAAAATAGCCATACAAAAATAACTTGCAGGTAGAAAATACTTCAAATAACATTAATAATTAGAATGAACACTTCCTTTAATAAGTGATAAAACTGAAAAGAGTTGAATAGAAGCAATTCAGAGGGCAGCTATTATGTTAATTACTTGTACATTTACATCCAGAAAAGCTTGTTCCTCATTTATTGTCTCAATAGAAACAGCTACCAACAATTTTGAAATGGAATGTTTAATGCAGAAGTTTAATATAATTTTAGAACAAAACCAAATAAATTAAATATAACAAAAGAAATACAACAAAACAACACTCACAATATTTTTGTTTTAATTTTTGTTAAAATGATATGTAAAATATTTTTCTTAAAATTTATATAAAAATTCATAATGATGATAGAAATAATTAATGAACACAGAATACAAATAATTAATTAAGAAATATTAGGAGGGTGGGGATCCCCAGTCAACCTAACGGTGGACCAAACCCCATCGTACAAATTATACAACTGTTCCTACTCATTGCTCAAATTGTAAAACTGTAATTTACATGAACATTAAATTCAAACTTTTACCACCCATTTTTACTAGTAATACCTTATGTATAAATAAAGTAATTACAGCATCACAAAAACTTTTTTATACAGAGAGGAAATTTTTTTTATAATTTAAAAATTTAGAATATATAAATGTGCACATAAACAAGATAAATTGGAAAAAACTACTAGATACATTTTTCATGTTTTAATGAAACAAATAACATAATTTGCATATTAATGGCTCTTGAAGTTTAATAATAATATACAAATATAATTTTTTGTGAACAAACACTTAAGGTAATTACCTAGGATGATAGTATTGGTAAGAAGGTAAGTAAGGTAAACTAAAATAAAAAAATAGATCAAGAATACAATTTTATTTTAATTTTTCACACACACACATATAAACATAACTTCTTTAAAGTAACACCACAATCAATTTTTTTTATCGAATCAGATCTATTGGAAGTCAAAATCTTTGGATGATAATCAAATATGAATAAAATGTAACAACTAAAGCAAAAACTTAAGAGAATTTTTTAAGACTACACTTTATAGGTAGCACTAATTAAATTTGTCTAAGCTTAAATTCAAAATATAATTAGTTAAAAAAAATTTTCTGCTTATATTGAAGATGGAAAAAAGTCTTCATATAAGTAGGATTTCTTATATATATCAATTATAAAGAAGATGTATAGTTAAAATGCAATTTAATTCACAAAAGATACAAAAAATAATAATCGGATGCAAGAGAAAAATTCTAAAATAGCAAAATATAAAAATATACTACAAAGAATAAATTAATAGGAGGTTTTCAAAAACAGTAAAATTATATGAAAACACATAATTCTAATATGCAATTGCAAATAAATTGAATCACAATCCTATTTTTCAAAATCAACATAAAATTAAAAAATGATAATTTTTTAAAAAATTATTGAGTTTTTTTAAAATATTTATGAAAGTTAAATTATATATAATGAAGAATTTCAAGAGCAAAAATGTAAACTGTTAATAAATTTAAATAATTAATAAGTTAATAGTAAGATGTAGATAAATTCTATAAACAAATCATAATTTTGCTTAAAAAACATTCTTTTATACTATCAAAAAGCTTTTCTGTATTGTTAAAATTATACAACTTTCTAAAATTAGTTATTCTCTGCAATAATTTCAAATATCAACATCTCTTATATTACAATTTACATTTACCACTAATACTTTTCCCCTTATAGATGAAGAATGAGGTATGAAAGAAATTGGTTCTTATGACAGTGACTAATTTTGCCAAATTAAAGGATGCCATCAAATGCTGTCATCTTATGATTACTGTGTTTGAATATGCGTGGGCATAGTCTTTTTACTATTGGCTGCATAGTGTGGCATTTGCTGATGTCTTTTGATTTGCCAAAATTCATTGTTGGTACAGTTATGTAAATACCAAAAAATCTTTAGATGAACAAATGAGAGAGAAAAGTCTTAACAATATAATAAAAATATTATTTCATTCACTTTCAGTGGTGTTTACATTAAGGAATCATTTAAATATGTTTATAAATCATAAAAGTATTAGAAACAATGTCATATTAAATTTTTTTAAAGTAAATTATCTTGAGAATATATTTTTAAGATTCAAACATACATCAAAATGAATATGAATTAAATGGCAAGACATTTAAACATATAAATATAGCTAATATTTTTCAAAACAACTATTGGAAAATATTATAATAACACAGAAATTCAATTAATTTCTTTTTATAATGAAAACAAACAAAATTACAAAACATTTCATAGAGATAAGCTAAAAAAATACCTTTGAACTAAAAAACAACACACAAAACGAATATTCTAGAAGAGAAGGCTGGTACTTCCTTAAAATTATACCACCATATAATTTTCCTCATATCTAAGATATTATGTGCATTCGGCTATTAATTCTTTTTACTACGCTTTTGGTTCATTCAGTACTGGAAATTATTTTCTTAAACCCTCTTTGTTCTAGTTTTTTCAAAAATTTCAGCAAAGTTCCTCAGATTAACAAGAAATTAACAAAAATATTTGTCAAGAAAGAAGCTACACAAAATTAGTATTATCACCCAGCTGATTCTAAGAAGCTGCTGAAAAAATGACATAAAAAGCACCATGTGATACGAGCTTAATGGGTAAAAATGTTTGAAAATTATCAGGAAAACATGAAAGAAACTAGTATTAAAAGATACAACAACATTTTAAATATATAACGTAACAATTATTTCCACTTCAAAAGAGAAGCAATTTTTGAAGATGCAGAGATTGTTCAGATATGTCAGTTTTTTTATTGTTGTACTTCGTAACCACACAAACAAACCTAATAATTTTGAAACATTATGAAATGATAAGGATGACACCTGAGTGGCACCCAACACTTCAAAGCATGCCAAATGTAAGGACTTTTGGTGAAATTGTCGAATCGGCCACTGGTCCGCCAAATTATGAAAAATCACTAATTTGGTGCATTTTTGCGTGTTGTGTTTTGGAGTAAAAACCCTACTACAACACAATTCGACTTCTCCCTCACTGATACAAAAATCACAAGGGTTACCAGATTTGGCGAAAAAACACTTGGCGGGATAAGTGGCCGATTCGACAATTCAACCGGACTTTTAGCCTAGTCAGAATTTCACATGAATCAATCCTAGTATACAATGGGTCATTTTTGAAACTGAAATGTCAACCCACAACTTGAGGGGATGACCATCAGATTTAACAGCAGAGTACAAATTAAAAGAATATGCTGCAAAAAAAAAAAAAATCACTGTATTAAAAAAAACAAATCATAGTTTCAATACATAAAACGTTTTGAGTATATCCAAGGGTAAGTAATTCTATTTATGGACTTTAGACTATATTGATCATAGCCAAACAATGAGCTGGATTTTGTAATCATGAATAATGTTTAAATAGTGCCTCTCTTTCCCAGCTTTTGGATTATGTCATGATTTGACAAATAATTGGAAAAATTATAGGACCTTTATTATTCCATACAATAACATTTAAACTGATAAAATATTAAAACTACAAACTTATGGTTAACATGCATCAACTTCAGTTAACATGATCAGTTTCTTACAGTTTGTCACTATGTTAAAGAAAATAATATAGCGTGACTTATAAATCAATTTTTATAGGACAGCAATATAAATAAATAAGCATCTAATTTTATTCGCATTTTTATCTATAATTTCGTCAAGCAATTTTTAAAAGAATAAGAAACATTCTGTATAATATAAATACAGAAAAAAACTGACAATAACTTATACAAGTGTAAAAAATTCTAAGAAATAATCAGAATAAGTTCTGGACATCAAATTATGTAACTTACCATTAATTTGGTCCAAACTATGAAATCATCTACAGCTAAGTGCAGCTTCGTCAACCGTCTAGAGGATGCCCTAGATACACCATTGACACTTCAGTATTTCCATACACAGCAGAAATTGCAGGATATAGTTTCTTATCTGGTAAGCCTCGGAATGCAACTCCTAAGAATTCATAGTTCCTTTCGAAGGCAAGGGTGTTATCTTCACAGTCCAAAATCACACGTATTCGTTCTCCAACCTGCACAGGCACCATGGGAGCAAAATCCATGACTTGCTGCACAATAAATGAACACTCAGTCAAACAAATACAGAGTGCCCCACTAAAGATAGTTGCAAAAACAATTTATTTCAATTTATTATTTTATTCCAAAGCCAAAAGTTAGGTTAGAGATTAAGCACCATTATATTAGTAAACATGTTTAGGATGGTACACATTATGTTTGAATTAAATTAAAATTGGAATTGAAAATATAATTTCTATGCAACGATCTTTTTTACAGACACCCTGCCACAAAGAAATTAGCTTAAAATTTGTTGCTTTTATTTATGGGTAAAAGCAGATTCATAGTAAAAGAACCAAAGCAACAGAAAAGCATAAAAAAAAGGAATAAAAGATACTTGAATTATATTGTTCTTAAGAAGCAAAATGAAACCAATACAAATGAATAATAAGAACAAAAATGTGCTTATGCTGATATACTAATTTTTAAAAGAATTGTTTTTATATTGATAATGGCATTTTAGTGATATTATGTATTATATTTTAAGAAATAATTACTAACAAAATTATTTAACTTATGAGTTTTATCTTAGAGCTGTCTTCATGAAACATGAAGAGCTGAATTTTACATGAAACATATTTTCTTATAGAAAAATGTCTAAATTTTAAAAGAATTTGGCAAAATGTTGCAACTCATACATAAGTTTAAAATAGTGCTTTTAAAATACTCAAGAAATAAGCAATTTTCTTCAATATGAAAAATAAACACTCTTTTGGCATTATGGTATAAGACAAAATATAGAGCCCCCCCCCATTTCTAAATCAGAAAAAGCAGATAAACTCAAATAGAAATTAATAATACAAAACATAACACACATGACACGATGAAGAAAAACACTTTAGTACTTTTTGGTTAGCTAAGCACAAGTGATAAATTGTCAAATTGTGCTATCAATTGTTTGATGAGATTTGTACCAAGCAAACCAAACAGTACCAGTATATTTTTTATAAATAAATAGCTATCCATAATTTAGTTAAATTAACATTTATAACCATTTTTTTTATTAGATGACTGCTAAATTTACATACTTATTTGCAATTGTCCTTTTGCTCTAATAGCAAAATTGTACTTTGAAGTATTCTACAAACACATTAATTATATTCAATTAAACTATAATGGTTGATTTAGGAGTAAAATAGGGTTTCACTCAGATTTATGAATGTTTTTACAAATTTATGGTACAATGCTGATTTTTATCTCACAAACTTTTTATTTTGGTAACTTCGATGCAATAAATAATGGAATTATTCAGCTGAGGTCACTTGTTCTCTGCTCCAAATTGCTATTCATTATTTACAATTGGCAGACATTTAAAACGACTGAGATTTTTGTGTGTGCATGTTTTTGCTAATAAACTTTATTAAGATTTTGGAATTGATATATGTTACCTTTTTGTTGTGAATTTGTACAATTCAAAATTTTCTTTTTTCGGAATTTGTCTTCAGTTAATTTTCCTGAATAATATGACTGAGAAGTATAATTTACATTCTTTTTTCATTTGTTAAATAGAAAGGAAGAATATTTGTGATACAAAGATGCACTGCTAAGGGCTTGATTTTAAAAAATATCAAATGTTCAATTTACAAAAATGATAGGTGTTTAATAGAGCAGATGGCTTCGATTAATGATTTTATTTAGGAATACCATGAGAGGAATAAATAAGCATCATATTAAAAGGTTCATGCGAAGTACAGCTGTTTGAAGAAAAATTAGGCATAATCCAGATTTTAATGATAATCAATATACAAGTTCAAAAAAGGCAACTATGATTTCGTTTCTTCCAAGATTAATGTCTCGGAGAGAAGTGTCCTAAAGAACAACTGCAATTCAATAATTTCATGTGCAGTTCAACTCTATTTTAAACTTTCTGAGTTTATAGCAAAGGATTCACAAAACCAGTGAATGTGAGGTATTTCATCTTTCTCAGTGATCTTAAAAAGGTTTATTTGTCCACAGAAGAATTAAAATTCAAAAAGTAATCTTTTTTTTAAAGAATAGTATAACTGCTATTACATAATGTTTAAATATTTATTTTGCTAAATACCAGAATTCTTTTAAAAATATAGAAATTTGAATTTGGCATTGTACTTATTTTGTTTGATAGTATGCTACCTGTGAGAGCAGCAATTGATAGTTCAGTGATCATTTTCAACAGTCAAAAAACACCTTCACCAAAAACACACTTTTACCTCTTAACTGCTGTGGACATAATATACATATAACACACTTGGTGCATTAACTGTGCCCCTGACATATATACAAACATCTTTCTGAAGTGTGATCTTTTGCATAATACAGCTATCATTAAATCTATTATGAATGTTTTAGATTGTAATAAAATGATCTTGAAAGTGTTTTGAAAGGATTTACTTATTTTGGAGAAAGACTTCTTTATTTATGCCTTTTCTTTTCCTCAAAATTATGTGCTTGAGTGAAAGACAGTGATGCTGGGAAGCGAACTGCATAGTTTATCTTGACAGTTAAGAGGTTAAACAAGCATTCAAGATAAAGATTTTTAGAAAAAATACTACTAATTTCTTAGAATAAATATTTTTAAACAAATATACATATGAAAAAATCAACTCATATCTCTACTATCTTCGGCCAACTGATTGCTTTGCAGCATAGGTAAAAATTTGAATAAAACTCCTTTTACAATAGAATTTTATAATTGCACTAAATAAAATTTTTCAAAAATTGATGAAAATGCTGTTGTTTCTTATGTTATGTGATTAAGTTAAAATAAAGTATTTCACAAGCAAAATATATAATTATTGACATTTATCAGTTTCACCAACACCCAACTTATCATGATTTTTTTTTAACATATTAAATTTTTTAGGTCATAAATCAGCAACAGCAACTTACATATGCTATTAAATATATTATGGTTTTTAGATTGCTGCCTTATGGACCTAGCAACTCCAGATGTTTCCATGATGGTAGACTTCATTTTATATTTGCTTTTACAAATTTGAGTGGAGGGTAAAATATTTCATTCTTGGAATAATGAAATAGTATAATTATTTTCACTTAATGGGAAGTTTACAGTTGTTATTTAAAATTTGTAAAAAACTATTTAAAAACTCAATTTTAATTACATTGTTACTACGTTTTATCTTCAGTAAAATTGAGAGAGTACTGAAATATCCATTTGTTAACATTTTGATCATTACTGTTAAAAATTATGCATTCACAAACGTTTACATCAACATTTTACTTTTTAGCATTTCTTTATCTACCACAGCATAATTTTCTCAAACATTATGTTAATATTTTCATTTCACAAAAATATTGATATTTAGGCAAAGGTGTTGAAATTTCTTACTTCCCATTATGCTGATAAAGTATAAATCCAAATCTGCTTAAATGTACAACATACTGAAGAACAAATTAATCAAGTTTGAATACTATTCAATTCTTGTTTTCCTATTTCAAATGATTTTCAATAGAAGAATGCAATTTTGGGCCCTCTTAATACATGTAGGTCTTAGACCTAAATTTTTTTTTTTAGAAAAGAGTTGGAACTTTTTCATTAAGCTATACACATACCATAACATAATTTAGCATTTGTTTTTTAAAATCAACAATGTAAAAACACCTCCAAAGTTGTACAAACCAACTTATGATTTTCAGATATAGTTCTGCAGTTATTAAAAGCAGGTTATTCAAATCAATATTAATAGATCATTCTTTAATACACATACTATTCAGGTAGAATAATCTTTCTACATACCTATGTACAAGCAACACTTGAATTTTTATAAACATAAGAATTTCCAAGCAAAAACATCAGAAATAATACTACGGTTTCAAATATTTACCTGATATTTTGGAGCATTGTTTAGTTGTGGGTAGTTTCCTTGGCTATCACCATTATGTAATAAATGATTGTCCACCAAATTCCACCCCCAACTTTCAGAGTTCGACCCTAATAGGGCCACATAACCTGGGCATTGCACAGGAGCTTCTTTGGTCGCGATTCCAATAACGGCTACTGTTCCTAGTGGGCCTTCCCACCACACTTCCCAACAGTGCCGTCCAGTCCTAAAGCCTATTTTACCTTTTGCAGCATCAGTACTTTGCGCTACAGGATTCCTATGCAATGTAAAACCGTTCGATTTAATATACACATTTCTTGAACACTCACGAGGGTCCCAAGCATGATAAAACGCTCGGAGTTTTGCTTTGTACGTCGGAACACTGGATAAAATGTCAGATCGCAATGCTTCTTCGGCGAGTTTGCGAACACAGTGCATACGCCACACGTCGTTGTCTTCATCGTTGAGAAATTTGTACCAGTTTTTGCACACGAGAGAGCACCCGCGCAAATCAGTTAAATCTATATATGAAAATATTATTTCTAAAATATTATGAGTTAAATTACTCCACTTTGCTTCCGCCATAGCGGAATACACAAATCTCCATCACTAAAACTGATGCCAATACAGATTCACAAAATTCTAAAACGAAACTCCAGAATCTAGTCTAGATTCAATCACTTGATATATGAATTAAATGTAGCAAATATTTTAAATCTGACGCATAGAAGAGTTTATTTTAAAAAATTTGTCTTTAAAAAAGTGTGCATACTAAGGAAATAAAATAACCAAATTTAATCAAATTAAATATCCCTTAACTGTGTTTGCGAAATGTACCGCGAAGTTCTTTTTCGTCTGCATATTGACACCAGGTTTTAGAAAGATTTTAGTTCCGTTTTTAGTGAATTGGTAAATGTTTATGAGGTTTTAGCTTGGTATATTAAAATGAAAACATTGAAAGCTAGCATAATTTCTGCGTTCAGCATGCATGGTTTTACTTTAAGGAGGTATTAATTAAGTTTTTCTCTCTGTGACTATATAGATTATTGTATTACAGAAAATTTTCAATTGATATTTTTTCATCAATCTGTTTATATCTTTCGTTTAGTGATGCTTTAAATTTTTTGCATGACAAACTGGTATCATTACCTTCAGAGGAACAGCAAACAGATGTAGAAAAAATGTTGAACCAAGTAATTGGACAAAATCTAACTAGTCCTTTCATAGACAAATCGAATGTGGAAGCAGCTTTCAAAAGTCTTCATTCGACTACAAATGATGATGGTGTATTGTTCAATGTTTGTGATGCATTTTCTTTAATCCGTTTTGTTTTTAAGTAAGTATAAGGAACGAACTTGAATCATAGTGACGTTTTCTATAAATCTTTTGATATATCCATTACTATATTATTTTCTTTATTATTTCCAATTTTTTTTGCAGTTGCTTAAATCTTAAGTTAAACAGGCGTTTTTTATTTTAAAAATACCTGTTTAATGTTTCAAAGTTTATTTTAATGAAACTAAATATTTTTCTGTGTTTAAGAGGAAAACCTAAAAATAAATTTTCTGCATATTTGAGTGTATTTTTTTTTCTTTATAAAATGCGATTCAGTTTTACTGATATTTACTTTACTTTATGAGAAAAACACATCTTGTGTCTTATTTGAACATTTCTAATAGATTCTTTAAATTTAGTGTTGTTTTTATGTAATTTAGATATTTTAAAAAGTTTCATTCAAAAATATTTAAAGCTATTTTGATGTTTCTTTTAAGACTGTTCTGGACGTTATACATGAAATTAATTTTTATTATACCTGTAGCTTATTTTTTACATTGGTAAATATTTTAGGTCATGTGCATAACTGTGAGTAAGTCAACGTAGTTTAAATTTGCGTATTGCTCACTCTGATGTCACTGTCACAAGGCATAAAAATTTTATATTAAGATCTATTTAAAAATGTAGTAGCATTGTTATTGTTTACTTGTAAGATGGGATAACATAGATTTACATGATATCTTGTGTTATTTATATCTTGGAAATAACAATATGTTCTATAATTAATCTTTATTATATAAATTTTTTTTTTAGTGCTGATTTAAAAAAGTTTTTACCTTGGAGTTCTCGTTATGACAAAGCTGCAGCATTACATGGAAATCCAGGTTCAAAGGCTGATATGCTAATCGAAAAATATCGAACGATTCATCAAAGGACATCTCGCCACAGACTTTTTGCTGCTCCTGCAATTTCTCATTGCTCTACTGAGTCATCTGCATTTTCTCTAAGAGCTATTGAACATTTATTGGGCTCTTCTTCAAAAGAAGAAAATGTTATTGTTTTGGGAATGCTAACTCAATTAAAAGAAGTAATTTGAGTTTTCCACTTTATTTATTATGTTAAAAATGTATACAAGATGATTTTGTAATTCATGGTTAATATATCTTGCAATTTCATGAATTAGGGTCAATTCTATTTGGAAGATCCAACAGGAGTTGTTCGATTAAATTTAAGTCAAGCTGTATCCTTTCATATGATCTGTGCCACTTGTTTTTTAACCAAAAATATTATAAATATTTGAATATTATGTTTTAGACTAAAACTTAGTAATACCATAATGAAATATAAAACAAAATTTTAAAAAGTCTGAATTTCTAGAAAATTACTTTTTGAATTGAAATGAATGTAAATTAAAAAGAATTTGATCCTTCAAATTATACATGTAAAAGTTAATTAAAATTTTTTTTGTTACAAATTGTTACATTTATCTTGTTACTAACTTAACTGTATCAAGGTTTATAAGGGTGGTTTATTCACAGAAAATAATATAGTTTTAGCAGAAGGTTTCTATGAAGACAGAATATTTTATGTCACTGCTATTGGTTTCCCTCCTCCTGAGCCTGCTGATATTACTTTGTAAGTGAATAAATATATTATTAAAATTTACACTTAACTAGATTTTCTATGTACAGATTATTTTCTGATTCAATATAATTGTTTAATAAATTTCTAATTATCTGAATCTGTTTTTAAAAATTTACTTTAAGAATTATTTTATTCATAAGACTTTGTTTTCTAAATAACTTCTGGATCAATAAGTTTTTATGTTTTATCTAACTAAATTTCATTGGAGATAAATTTACAAAATAAACTTATATCCAGTAATGTTGAAAAAGTTATCTCTGTGTATGAAGAGAAAGAAATTAAATTTTAATGTCATGATAAAACTAGTAAACATTTACAATATTTAAAAAAAGTGAGAATGTTGTATTGAAAGCTTAAAAAAGTGACAATGGTTATCACAAAAGAATATCAGTGAATATAACCTAAGACTTCAATATATACGTATGTGTGTAATTGGAATCTCAGTTTTTAAAATGTACTATTCATTTGTAATTTACAATTTTTTATGTAAAGTTAATTGCAAATTAAATTAAAAAATTTTAAGTGCTTTATTTAAAAATTTAGTTTTATTACTAATATCTCAAAATTTATGGCTCATTTTAAAGTTTGTCTTTTATTTAGATCTCATTTTCCAAATTTATGTGTCACACCATATGCTTCAATGAATTCTCATCGATTATCTGCTAATTTGAAGCGTGCTGAAGAAGCCAATACTGATGCTATGTTTGTCTTTTTATCTGATGTGTGGTTAGACCAGCTACAGGTATTCATCAGTCTGTATTTAGTTTGTTTTAATAAAAAATAATTTGTTTTATAAAACTTTAAAATGCATTTTTTATAAGATATAACCATATATGATATATATATGTGGATTTTTTAATTAAATTTGACAAACTAACTAAAAATAGTTGAAACATTTTTGGAAAATAGTTCCCTTGTTATTTGAATCAGTTTACATTATACAAAATTGTTTGTTATTTTGTGAGGATGCAAGTGATTCTCAAACTTGCCAAGCAAGAATTATATTATAATTGTTCTCAAACCTTTGTTAATATTGACATGGTTGATACATTTGTAAAATTTATGTGAAATAACACACATGTAAATCATCCCATTATCTTAAGATAAGCAAAAATATTCATGTAACTGATGTTCTATTTTATATGTATCAGTTATTTACTTTTGGAACTTCTTTCGTATTATTGTACTTTGCTATGAGATTTTGAAATTCTTTTTGAAGGGATGAAATAAGATATTTAAATTTGGAACATTTTGTAAATAAAAAATAATTGTTTAACAAATATTAACATTGTAGCTGTTTATTATTATTATTAGTTTTATTTTAAAATTTGCTTTTATTTTTTCTATTCAATATTTATGTTAAAATTTCTATTTTGCTTATTTTTTTACCATGTTTGTGTTTCTGTCTTTGTTGCAATTATATTTTTTCTTAATATTATTTAAATTTTATGTTCTTTTAGTATGAATATATTTCATTTTTAATACTATGCCAATTTCTCTCAGTTCTAAATATAAGTGTTTCAAAAAATTTAAATTTTTTATATTTCCTAATTTTTTTCAAATTTTGATCTGATTGTTAAAGAAATATTTAATAATATTTTAAAATTTGCGTATCATTCAGTACTTTTGAATAATAAATTATTTCTCAAAATGGAAATAAAAAAAAACAGCTATATTGTTAAAAATTTATGTATATTTATACTTCTGTTAAATTTTGCTTAACTTTTTTATTGTTAAATTACATTTTTAATTCTTATTTGGTTCATTTTTTATATTTGACAATGCCATGGAAAATATTAATTGAAAAGAGTCATTCTTAATGTTATTGTAATTTTTTGTTCAGGTTTTGAATAAATGTATCTTTTGTGTGAACACTTTTGAAAAATCTTTGATGTAAAATTCCTTAAAATTGATTAAAACATTGTATTACTTTTTTTGATAGCTAAATGTATTTATGAAGCCCAGTGGCTGAGTGGTTAGTACATCATGCTTCCACACCACAGGTCCGAGGTTCAAACCTCGCAAGGTGAACTCAGCCTTTCATTCCTTCAGTGGGTCAATAAAAGCTTGCTTGGGAACTTAACTCTGGGGGTTTCACATCAGACTGACCACCTGACCAGAACATTTGCTCATGCACCTCAGGGCCCAAGGTCACATATACTGAGTTGGGCACGGTAGGCCTTGGCCCTCGTGGGCTGTTGTGACACTGAGTTAAGTTAAATGTATTAATAGCATAGGTACATTTTATTGTAGCAAGTTTTTATTTTTAATTGGTTGTTAAATTATTTCCATAGACATTAGTTTTAAATATCTTTTTTTTTGTTTTGTCCTTTATTATTCATGTTTTATTTACTGTTTCATAGTGTTTATATAGCTGTTTACTACTCTCCTAAAAACTGTTTTCAAGTATAATAATTTCTTAATGTAAAAGAAATTTAATTAAAAAAGTATTTTACATAAGTATTTGAGTTTTCAATACAATCACTTTATGCAGTGTTTTAATTATTTGTGCAATCATTTGCTTTTGATTTTATTGGCATATAAACAAAAAAACCCATTAAAATATTTTAATGATATGCTACGGATTTTCATTAGTACTCTTATGTACCTTGAGATTACTATTTAACGTATTGTAAAGCATTGTTAAATACCTATTTAAATCTGCTATTTATGTGCAATCTTTTTAAGAATGTTTAATTTGATTTTTTAAATGAGTTTTTTAAAAATTTTAAACAATTTTACGTATGTTTTGTTAAATTTCAGTTTTTATTGTTTATTATTTAAGTTTTTAAATTTATTTTAGGTTATGCAGAAACTACAAGTTTTATTTGCTGGATATTCTTTAATGCCACCTACGTGTTTTGTTTTAATAGGAAATTTTTTATCTCTTCCCATTGTTGGTTCACACAGTAAAACATTTGAAGGTAAATGAAATTAAAATAAAATACTGGGCAAATCAAAATTTTGGCAATGTTTTGGTTTGATAATGATTTTATTCTACAAATTCTTCTAATTAACTCTTTTATTATTAATTTTTTTTAGTCGGCTCCAGTGGCTTAGAGGTAGCGTGACCGCTTCGTAACCCTAAGGTTGGGGATTCAACCCCAGCTGGAGTCGATAGATTTTATGGATGCAAAAAATCTTAGGCACGCATGTCAAATAATTATGTGGCATGTAAAAGATCCCTTGAGTATCAGTTTGGCTTTCATGCTCGGCAAAATTAAATCATGGCAAATATCAAGCATCTGACGAGAGCTTGAATTAAAAGTTAATTCGAGCATCCAAATTTCGTACTGAGAGCCATCTCTAGATGGTGCCTCCATGAAATAGCTTTCGCATTTTGGGGACTTGCCATGTCTTCAAAGGCTTAGTTTCCAGCATGCACCCCATTAGGAAGGAAAAAAAATATTTATTGTTTTTGTGGTAACCCATAAAATAGTGAGAAAATATGTTTTAAAATTTTAAGAAAGTTTTTACATTTTAAAAGATGCTACAAGAAAAAAAAAATGCCAAAATTATCAATAAGTGTTCTATTTTTTATTTCAACTGGTTAATGTTTGATGAAATTTTAATTTCTCTTTTGTTCTGATGTTATCCTTTCTAAATATCTAATATATTTTTACTGTTATAACTTTTAGAATGCTTTTCTCAATTGGGCACTTTGATCAGTGAGTTTCCTACCCTCTTAGAAAAATCTCATTTTGTATTTGTTCCTGGCCCTAATGATCCTGGCCTTCCATATATTTTACCTAGGTCTGTATACATATTTCATTTTAGAATTCGTTTTTTTTTTGGCATAATTTTTACTTTATTTTCAAATGTGTGATGAACTGTTTTTAAAAAAATCACAGAAGTGTCACATAGACTATTTCTTGTATTTTTTTAGAATGTTGTTTTAAATGTAATTTTCCATTCTATTGAAAGATATTCTAACAATTTGTGTGTTACTTTTTAAAAATAGATCATTATTCTTTCATTCTTCATTAGATTGGATTCTTGACTTGATTGAATTATCAAGTTTTTAAAAGATTATATATATATTTTTTTTACAAAAATTTAAATTGTCTTTTTTGTAAGTCACTAATCAAGTTAAACAATTCTAAAGACAGAAAGGAAAAACAAATCTAATGTGATATGTATTTTGAATATTAGGATACATCTCTTAAATATTTTGAGGCAAATAATGTAGAACTTTGCATTTTGAATGCACTGGAAAAATATGAGAATTTTATGTAATGATATTTTATCAAAAATTTATTTTTTGAGTGAATAAAAGGTAATTAAAGACATTTCAACTTTTTTTTATACTGTAATTTTATTTATACTAATTTAAATTATGAATTACTTTTTTAATGCTTGATAATATAGTTATTTTATATATTTATCTACACCCATACTATTTTATATTTTTGTGTGAAGTGATATTTGCTGTGAAATAAAATCGGTAATTTAATTTTTTCTTTTTATTTGTTAATATTTTGTTTACATTTTTTGATATTATTAAATATGATTTTGCTTGGGGGGGGGGAGTTAAATATAATTTTTTTAGAATTTGAATTTTAAGTTTTTTATTGATTTTAGAAGCATATATTTAATGTGTTACTGATTACTATTTCTTTGTGTTATATATAAAAAATTTTCTTTACATCAAAATAATGTTTTCTACTTGAGTGTGTCTAAAATTAACTTTTTTTATTGTTGATAATAGATTTATTTGTATATATTTTTTTATCCTTTTCTCCCTAGTTTTTCTACTTACGGTTACATTATGTAGAGGGAATCTATCAAGATTCAAAGTTCTCATTTGTTGATTTGGTATGGAAGTTTGGAGAGTGAGGTGCCAGCTCTGGTGTTATCCTTATCATTTGATTATGATCCAGTCAAGTAATGCTTGTGGTGCCTCAAAACGTGACATTAATAAACAATCAACCAGTCCCCGGTGTCTTGCCATGTCACTGACCTATACAGGGCTATGGTCCAATCAATGAGAAATGTCATTTCATAGGACTCAATACATGTGCTTAAATGTATATTAAATAATATATTTATAGCAATTTAAATATAAATGATAATAATTTAATAATAAATGATATATTTATAACAATATATTTATTCAAATTTTGAATGATGAACATTTTCAAAGTCTGTAATGACTAAAGCTGTTCTAATAAGCTTCTTTTATAATTCCATTAATATGAAATATTTTCATGAACATTGCAGAAAACTCTTAAATATTGAACAAAAATGTGTGCAGATTAAATCTAAAAATAAATAAATATACAAATGAATAAAACCAATGGTTCAGTTTTTTAAAAATATGTATTATAGCAAATAATTGCTGTTATTTATATTTGTGTACAAAATTATAAATAAACTCTTGATCAAATTATAAAAATTTTTGCTTTCTTGAAATTAAATATTCATATTTCATTGTAAAAAACTGAAACATATAGAACTAGAATTATTCTAATTATAATGTATATATATATATATATATAATATTATGTATATATAATTAATATATTGTATGTGTGAAGGTGTATATATGCATATACACACTTACACATACAGGATTTATTTAAATATATAAAATTAAGAAATGTTATTGATTTAAAAGCTAGGCAATCGTACATTTTTCTCATTAGAAGGATTCATATGTATTTTAAAGGAAAGATAACATTGTGTTATACTTCATGTGATACATATTTTACTGCGTAAAATGGTAATTTTTTAAAAATTCTATTTTTCTATTATTAATTAAGCTTTATATTGTTATGTTACATTAGTAGATAATTTTTTCATTGTTTTTTTTTTAAATATTTACTCAGGCCTGCAATTCCACCAAGCTTTTTGGGAGATTTTAAGAAAAAAGTTCCAAAAGCCATTTTTACGTCAAATCCGTGTCATATTCAATATTGCACTCAAGATATTGTTGTTTTTCGTGAAGATATTATATCAAAAATGTGCAGGAACAGTATTTATACCCCTTGGGAACATGAAGAAAAAGTTGATATACCAAATCTGGTGAGATATATTTAGATAATTAGTACCAATTTTAAATGTGTTTACTTCATTTCAATGTTTATTTTCTTCTAATGTTTTGTAGAAAATGTAAAATTTGTATAACTTTTATATATTTAAAAAAAAAAAAAAAAATCGTATTTTGATTTAAGATGTTAGTTATTTAATTTTTTAATTTCTTACATTTTTCTTAGTAAACATTATTTATGGCTAATAACATTTTCCATAATAATGTCTGTTTTTCATTGAATTTGTTTCTATGTTTATTAATGTATTAACTTATAAAGCATCTTTGAAAATGACAAATATATATTTTTTCTAACGAATGCCACCTGTTTCCAATTTAAACATGTGTAAAATGTGTTTAAATGCAATCTATTTCATTGGTGAATCAAATGATAGTAGGCATTAAATTTCAAGGTACTTTCAAAATTATTTACTACGCATCATTACTTATATTTTAAAAAAAGGGAATTTAAAAGAATGATGTAACATACTATACAGAAAATAATTCTTGTGCTATATACCTGTTAACACTGTTTCATTTCATTAGTTTGTAAAGACAGTTATTGCCAATGGTCATCTTTTGCCATTGCCATTGAATGTTGCTCCTGTTTATTGGGAATATGATCATGCTCTGTCATTGTATCCACTTCCGGATGTAGTTGTCTGTGCTGATAAATATGATCCATATAC
This sequence comes from Trichonephila clavata, assembly GCA_019973975.1. NCBI lineage: Eukaryota > Metazoa > Arthropoda > Arachnida > Araneae > Nephilidae > Trichonephila > Trichonephila clavata. Next base: position 65,640 of record BMAO01038638.1, on the reverse strand, counting down.
TGTAACAAGTGCAAATAGTATATTTCTTAATCCTGTGAGTATTTTTCTATTCTTAGTGGATTTTTTTTTAAGAAATAACAAAATGTGCTAAAGTCATATATTTTATTTTTGTTTCATGGAATAAAATTACTTTTCAAATGGATTTTCAATTGATCTTTTTGTTTAACAAGTATGTTATATTGATTTAAATTGTAAATATTTGATATATCTTGGAATTTTTCACTGTTTTTAATTTTCAAGTTTTGCCATTGCCAAGTTTTTTATTGTAACAACTTGAGCTTTGCATCATTTTTCTAGATTTTTAAATTATATTTATATTTGATACTAACTTTACTATAACAATAATATACCCATGGCTTTTTTTGTTTGATTTAGTTGTATTTTTTATAAAAGAAAATGAATAAAAGTAGAAATTATTTTAAAGTAATGGAATGTTGATCATATATATTATGGCATCAAATAAAAATGTGAGGCCATGGGTAGCCTAGTGGTTAGAGCATCGGCGACTCCAGACGGGAGAGCCTGGGTTCGATGCCCGATGCCACGAAATACCACCGAGTATAGATGGAGTACATGCTCGTTAAATAAGTGGGTCCGAAAGTCTTGTGGGCGGTCGCAGCAGAAACCACAAGTGCAGGGGGCTGGAGAATATTTCCCTCCCCTTCAGTTCCATGCCAAAATTGTGGAGATGGAGATAGGTGGTGTCGCCATCTATCGTTAAGAAGTCCAACCTGTCTCACAGGCAATGGCAACTTTCATTCCTTCCCTGCGGGAAGGACAAAAATTTCATTCCTTCCCTGTGGGAAGGACACAACAACAACAAATAAAAATGTAACAAAATGCAGATACAAATTAATTTGCTGCATGTAAATTATAAGATAATTATGTGCATGTTTTGCACATATGCAGTTTAAGATGTTTTTCACTTTATTTTTATTTGGAAAGATGCTGTCAAAACAAGGATGTTTTCTGAATACTTAATATTTGAAAATTTAGCATAAAATTCTTTTATTTTCCATTGAAATTGCTTAGATCTATAAGACAGAAACTATTCAATCTTGAAACATTTCATTTACAATTATACAAAATACCAAATATAGTGATAGAAACAGGAAAGTTGCTTAAATAAACTAATGTTATTGGTAAAAAGGTGAAATATTTTGTAAAGCAAATGCAATTTATTTGCAGCACTTGAGTAAATGGTTTAGAATTATTTTTGCTGTGGAGAAATAAAGGAATCAAAATCTTTTTTTCTTGTATTTTTACAGTACTTATACTTAAGTAATTGTACTTTTACTTAATACTTTCACTTTTAATACCTTAAGTAATTCCACTTTTTTGTTTTCATCTATACATATATGGATTCAAAAAAGTCAGAACAATATTTTAAATCTAAAGTTTTATGTTGCTTCTTAATGAAGTTTACATTTACATTTTTTTATGTTATATACATTCTTTCATTAAAATGAAGATTATGAAATTGTACAGTCATGTAATATGTATGCAGAATTAACACAACAAAATATAATTACTATTCAATCCTTTTTGCATCATAAAAATGTTATCTTTGATAAAATCCTATTAAATATTAATTTGAACATTTTATATTTATGGGTAATGCATTTTGTCTTTAAATTTTCTATTTATTCAAGGATGATATTTATGAAAAATATTAAGGATAAAATATGTTATATAATTAGAAATGTAAGAAGCAAATTTCTCCCAAATCTGATAGATCTTGACGAATAAATCAGTATCTATTAGAACAGCAACACATTACTCACTTTTATTATATTTTCAATGTATCAACATTTTTATAATGCAATGTAAAAAAAAGTTAGTAATGGTATAAGAAAATTAATGGATCACAGTTCAAGATGAATAAATAAATCGTTTAAGTTTTAAATTTGCATTTAAATTCTATCATAACATATGTTGTCTTTGTGAAGAGATATTTTTTTCATTCTTTATGTGTTGGTTTGAAATGGGCAATTCAAAATGAATACTTTTTTGTAATATTGTTTAAGAAACTTATGTACAGAATGTAAGATATTTTACATACATTACTTCTTTAAAAGACAATACATTTTTTATTTATCATTTAACATTTGTACTTTAGGAAAACTTTGTATTGATTTTTGAAAAAGAACAGTAATTAGTCCACTCTTTTTCTTTTTTTTTCTTTCAGGGATCCCTTCCTCGTTCCAATTTTTCATTTAAAGTCTATTTTCCTTCTGTAAAACAAGTTGAAGACAGTGAAATTACAGAAGATCAATCTTAAATTTATTTATTTTGTACATTTGTGAATAGTTTGTAAATAAAAAAAAATTGTTTTTAGATGTCTGAAATTAGTCACACACATGAAGGCACCCATGCATGCACATACACAACTTGTTTTGCTTAGAATTGTGTGAAATGTAAGGGGAAATAAGTTTTGTATAAGTCTTATATAATTCAAAATAGCAAAGTTACACCAAATATCATTGTATATGTGTTTTATTAAATTTTACTTTATTAAATTTCAATTTTTTCTCTGCTTGAAAAATTTAATTTCTGAGAGAATTCTTTTAGCTAAATTTGCAGAGTAAAATAAAAGTAAAAGGAAAATGTGCTTGCATTGAATATCATGAATTAAATTATATTTAATTTTTGAATTTTTGTTAAATCGTTTTTATTTTTGAGCATGATTACATCAAAATAAGTTTTCAACAACTGTGTTGAATTTTTTGTTTCAAATTTCAGTTGAAAGGAAGGAATTTTCTTTTGTTGTTATTATAAAAACTTGTATATAAAGATTACCATTTGTGTGTGTGTTTATTTAGTGATAGATGATTCAAAAGATTTGTATAAATGTGGTTGTACTCATATAAAAATAAATTAATATTAATAAAAACTGGTAAGTAAATTATTAGTATCTGTGATAAGTGCAATTTATTAACCAATATTTAATTAACAAGTTATATTATTAATTTTTCCAGAACATTCCATGTATTATAATATAAAATACAGAAAAGTGTTTTATTAATTTTATATTATAACTTTATTCAAAGAAACCATTCTAACTATTGAATGCAATCTTCTCTTTGTCTAATAAGTGATAAACAAGAAAAAGTAGTTTTTGATTATGTGGATCAATCTACAAGAATGCATACGACTAATATGGAATGATAACTAATATTTTTTAAAATCGTATATTAAAAATAGGATTCGAAAAAATTCGAATTTTTTACAGTATGTAAAGTTACATAAACAATAACTATACAAAAAAAGGATAAAGTTTTTCATTTAAATATCATGAAATATAATTGGAATTAGGGTTTGCAATACCGTGTCATATTTTCAATTTCGGGATTACATTATCCAAATCCCGGGATTAGGATTAAACAGTTTATTAAAAATACTGACATATTAGCATAGTTGAAATTGCATAATAAAACTAAAAATATAATTAAAAATTAATTTAATATTATTTTGATGAAACAAATAAGGAATTAATTCATCATAAAAACAAAAATAGTACATAATGAAATTTTAAAAAAATGCATTTCTTCATTTCTTGTGTTTCTGTAAATAAGCTTATAAAAACACAGCTCCTCCAGCGTTTCATCGTTGGAAGGGCTTCTTATTTTTGTTACAAATTGTCCTGCCGTAGAAAATGCACGCCCGGATTCTTTACTAGTAGGTATTATCGTCATTAAATAGGAGTATGTTCTTTTCAGGTAGTCACCACGTCTTCCTCCATCTTCAAAAAAAAAGAGACATTTCTTTTTGAATTTTTGATAACAATGTCTCAAATCTAATAGATGGCATTGGTGCATATACCTCTTTGATAACTTTATTTAGTTCATCTGCTACACTTAACGATTTTTGTATATAAATTGATCCAGTTATTGAATCAGAATGTCAATCAATTTGAAGTGTTACCTCATTTGAAATTGAAGATCCAGTTGCATGAGCTGTTAGTAATGCAATGGGATTGGAAATGTCTCATGTCTTCCAAGCATGTCCGCTGTTAATTAACGGCATTTAATTGAAGGAATTGTGACAAAATCTCTTCTTGAGATGTTGCTTATAATATTGTGTAAGCATTGCAGTGAGCCACTTTGATCTTTGTGACATTCTAGCATACTGTGCATATATATATATTTTTTTCACATATAGCACTTATAATTGCGCAAAAAAAATTCCACATACATATTTTATAAACAGAATATAATTTTTTGAATAATTAAATTCTTAAAATTTTTTTTAAATAAATTTCAGGCAAAAATTAAATCCCGGTTTCAGAATTCCGGGGCTGGAAACCCTACTAGATATCTTCCAAAAATTCGAAGTGCCTCTGTCCAAGTTAGCTGACACCGGGCATCCTGAGGGTGGGAGAAATGTTCGTTTTCTGACCCCATTCTCGATGGGGAGAAACTTACAGAAGAAAATAAGAGATAGCATGTGAAATTACACGGTTTAACATACACACACCCCTCAAGCCATTCAAGGTTCAACACATATGAAAACTAAAATTAACCGTATACAGTACGAAAAAAGTAAATAAGATACATTAAATGTAACACCAGATTCACAATACTTTGAAAAAAATTTCAAAATATAAATTCAGAAAAAAATTAAATCCCGGGATTAGTTTTTTTAATCCTGGGATTTGAAAAACCCACCGGGATCCCAGGGCTGCAAACCCTAATTGGAATAATGCATTTACAGATATACACATTAAAGAAATTGAAATATTTTTTTTACAGATGGATTTGTATCCATTATCAATAAAGTTGTTTTTTGGTTTATTTATATTGTTTTAACAGTGGATTTTTCATAAAAGGCAGGCTCATGGGCAAGAGGAGAGATTGATTTAAAACATTTTTTAATTGCATTTAAGCAACATAAAGGAAAACAGGGGGTAGGGACAGCTCAACCAACATGATGGGTAATGGCTACCTTAAATTTGTACTTTCTTATGTCAGTAAATGCTAGTTATTTAATTACTTCGTCAGTTTGCAATTGCTTAATTTAAGTTTTCTTCGAAGTAAATTCTAACTTCAGCAGTGTGTGATAAACATAACTTCCAAGTTACTTTAGCTAAGATTTTCCGCAATATGATTTCTGTCATGGAGATAGTTGTATGTATGGGTCAGGTAATTAATTTTCTTGTACCGTGCAACTGTGAAGCTAATTCACCTTAAGGAAATTTTTTGAGACAGAGACATCTTAGTATCAAAACATTTTTCCTTTTAAAAAAAATTATTTTAGGTCTCTGCAAATTTTCCTCACATTAGAAATAATTGAAGCTTTTTAAATGCACACGCATTTTCTGCTATTCTCTACAACTCTTTCTGTCAAAATTTTGACTTACAACTTTAGTCTCTTTTTTTTTTTTGTTGAAAATTTTACTCTTACATTTATTTATATTTTACGATTGGTTGGATACGTTGCTTACTTGTCTAATATTTAATGCAATCACTTTAGCTTAAGTGTGGTCGCGGTATCCTAGTAGTCATGGTCACTGAGTCATGGCTTGCATGTCATGAATTTGAATCCTATTGTCTGAAGACTCTCCGTGTAGAAGAGCTGATGCAAGTTAAATCTGTCGAGGCTTAAAGTACTCCCGTTGGCGTGGTATGGAAGTTCAGAGGAGGTGGGCATCTCAGCCAACGTTCTCTTTATTTGACCGAGGTTCAAATTTAATAGGGCCTTCGCCAATAGCTCTCGTGTTGCGTTCTAATGCAACGCTAATAAACACTCATTCATTACTCAACGAATATTAACTGGAACCAGGCTTCGTAGCTCGATTGAAACATCGCCAGCAGTGGGTGTCATGATCATTGGGCTACTTTCGTAAAGAAAGTTTTGTAGACCCGTTGTGTTAAGGACTGATGCAAGTTAAATCTGTCATGGCGATGTGTCCTCCAGGGATAATGAATATAATTAAAGAAATTGATAGGTTCTAGTTTGGTCTTTTCTAAAATTTTAATCAAAGTTATGGAGATAGAAATTTGCAAAAATGCTGAGTCTGGATCAGGGCCGCTTTTCCGCTTAGGCACATGCCTAGGACGCAGAAAAATGGACGAGAAAGGAGAAAAAATAAAAAAATTTGCGAACGTACCACTGCGTAGCGAATCATGACAGAAGTAATTCTGCCCAAAAGAGAGTAAAGAATGAAAATGAGATCTGCTATGTGGAAAATGAAAGGCTTATCAATTTGTGCAATGACAATGACTTAACAAAGAATAAGGATGTCTATAAGTAAAAAATAGTAAATTAGCAAAAAAAAAAAGCGAACAATTTTATTAATTTATTGTACAAATTTCCAAAAGGGGTGGGTGATCCATGATGCAGTAAGGTAAGAGATGAACAAGAGAGTGATCAAACCATACCACTTTCTTTTCCTTACGGCTGCTTGTTGCAAGTCCGGGACACGGTATGTCTGTAAATGATGGCTAAAGGAAAGACTCTCCACAGATAAACAATGAAAGGAAGAGAGTAATAAGAGAAAATCTCTCCCAACTAGCAAGGTGAGAACTGAATATAGAAGTGCTTTGGAAATAGTGTGGGGGGATAACAATTTGAAGTGTCCCGCAAGGGAGGTTAAAAGCCTTAAGGCGGTATCACACGTGCATTTTTTTTGGGCCAACTTTTCGCCGAATCTGAGGGGGAAAGGTTACCGTAAACAAAACGACATGCTCTGACATCAGCCACGTTCTTTCTCCACATTGAAACATTACGCGCTGATTTTTCTCTCTGCTTCGAAAACAAACATCCAATATTATTTCTTTTATTTCGCTCGCGCTTTTGTTTATGGGGATAAACAGAAATGGAGCATCATTCTGTTTAAAATATTATACGCCGTTAGAATATTGTACATCATTAAAATATATTACGCCATATTTCATGCGAAGCTACCACCGTTACTGCCATCTTGTTTATGACGAAGGGCGCCGAAGAAACCCATTGGCTGGAATTTCAAGCAACTTTCATTTAGAGCAACTTTCTCAGTTCACTGGCAAAAAGTTGTTCTAAAGCCATTGCTATGGCAACGGAGTAAAAATTGCACGAATTGGAACAAAAATTGCACCAAACGTGTACGTGTGATAAGGCCTTTAGTCTGGATTGAAAGGAAAAGAACGCTGCTTAACACACACACACACACTCTCTCTCAAAACAACCAGTCTTATTGCTGTGTATTTTTCGCTACCAATAATTTTTACTAAACTTTTTTTCAACTGTGTTACATGGCCACAGAAGCTTAGTATTTATGGTCCCAAATTCTTGGCGGGCGTGTCATGAATTCGGTCCCTAGTGCCTCTGAAAAACCGCCATGTAGAGGGGCAAACGTACCCTAAATCGTTCGAGACTCAATGTCCTCCCGTTGGTGTGACGTGGTAGTTAGAAGAGGGAGGAACCAGCTCAGGTGCCATACTCGTCACTTGACCGAGGTTCAAAATTATGAGGTCTGTTGCCATTACTCTTCGTGTTACTTTATAGTGCGACGTTAATAAATACTCACTCATCTTTGTCAGTATTCACGGCGACCAGGGACGTCTTAATACTCTTTGAGGCCCTGGGCCCCTAAACAAATATAGGCCCCCAACTATGACTCTTAGAAGTAGACAGTACATAGCATACGTTGTCAAATATTGGTACAAACAATAACTCGAAACAAATAAGTGTGCGTGACTTACAATCGCACGAATCGGCTTGACCGACTGCCACCTTTTGACTGAAAGAGTAATAATGGTGTATGTTGGTAGGACTAAGTCTGTACGCGCGTGGACGACGGTCATCACATGTAGCCAGTTATCGTCCGAAATTCCCAGTTTTTCGAAGAATGCATCCGGAAATAACATTTGACCATTGAAATTATTCGAATTATGATCTTATTAAGGCTGAGTTCAGAACAAGACGAGGCCTCCCTGTGACTGAGATCCTGGGCCTGGGCCCAGTTGGTCCATGCCTTAAAGACGTCCCTGACGGCGACGGACAACTGTTAGTGTTGTTCCACAACTCAAACATTGTTCACAAAATTACATTTTTTTTTCATTTGTAGTTTTGGTATTAAAAACATTAATTTGTCTGGGATAATATTCTTTTTGTTGCCTCCTATACCGCTTAAACTCGTCAATTAATTTTTCTTATCTCCTACTGTTTATGTATAGCAATTACTGCTTTACTAAGTGTAATTGGAAAACTTTTGTCTGAATAGTCATGATAACATCTAATTGATTGTACAATTTAATATAATCATACATTTAAGTAGAAATTTATAAACTATATATGTATAATTTTTTTTTTATAATTTATTTTATGTACATTTTTTTACATCGGTGGTTTGCTAGAAATTTGTATTAAAAATTATATGTGTGTGTGTGGATTTCAGCACTTAACTTCTAAACTTCTGTGATCATTCCGAATCATTAAATTCGAATATATAACGTAATCCATTTGCAGCGAATTCCATTCATGTGCAGTGATTATCATTAAATCCTTGGATCTAAATCGAATTGAGCATCTCTAGTAGACGGACAACCTTTATCAGGACACGTCTGTCATATGTATAGTCTGCTACAATATGTTTCCTTTAATGTGTTCTTGAGGAATGCAAGATCCTCTTCTGCAACAATATTTCAGTTTGTAATCTAGATGTACTGAGAGTGTTATATACATATATTGTACATTTATTTAATATAAAACTAAACATTATGAATAAATGTGTCGTTTGGGAGAAAATTAATGGTAGCGTGAGAGTTAAGAAATTAAATAATTGTTTTATTTACGTCGCGCAGCTATTAATACAGTATATTTACATTTTGAATAGAGGTTATTCATACTATTATTTATTTCAATTCTTTAGAATATGTTCTTGAGGGAGGAGGCTAACACAACTTATTTTTTTGGTGTTTCAAACGGACTTCTTTTTCACTCTGTTGGGGTGAGGCGATCGCCTCTCTTATCCCTCGAATTTCAGTCGGGGTTCAGACTTGTCAGCAGAGTGGTGTTTTTCTCACGACCACCGGTTGTCGGGGTGATGTCAGATGAAAAGGCCCCGCAATATTTAAGGTGCCCGTGTAGATGTGCTGTGATATTATCTGTATAGGAAAGTCGATTTTGCAGCTGTGTACAAACGTTATAATAAGTATGAATATTTTTCTGATTTAATCTGTTTTGCTACAATTTCATTGAAACGTGTGCATGTTCATCTCTATCATTTTTTAATCTTACATAAAAAATTTCAGTTACATGGAATATTAATTAAAATTGCAGTGTGTTGCATACATTTTTGCCCCATATACACGTGTTCAAAAGTTAAGCATAAATCGTAAAATGCGAAAAACACGGAGTAAATATTCGTAAAATTATTCCAAATTTCTTGCGGATATTAATTGGGTGAAGAAACATTGGGTTTATGCGAAACTTTTCAGTCGACTATGTCCTGCGCGAAACACCGGCGCATGTCGGTACGCGGAGAAACCGATTCACGCAGCATAGGCAGTTCAGACAAGTTTCGTGCAACTGCTGTGCGAAGGAACGTTGTTAACCATCAAACAAGGTAAATGATGGCACAAAGACGCCAATTGGACATGTTTACGAAAGGAAGAATCGTTGGAATGCTGGGATCCTCACGATCACAAACCGAAGTGTCTCGAATTCTGAATGTGGACCAGTCTGTGATCTCAAGACTGTGGCAGAGGTTTCAAAGAACGGGAGATGTTACTCGACAAGCACTATCTGGTCGACCAAGAGTCACAACCCCTCGCCAAGACCGATATCTGATAATAAGTGCGCGACGTCAGAGGGCAGTACTGCCAGAGCACTGGGTTCGGCGCTCACAGTCGCCACAGGAATACGAATTTCGAGACAAGTTGTTTACTGGAGACTCAATCATACTGGCCTGTATGCCAGAAGACAAGCAGTTTGCATTCCCCTCACGTCCGCGCTCGTTTGAATTGGAGTTTGAAATATCAACATTGGAGTGTGGGAGAGTGGGCCAATGTGATGCTCAGTGACGAGTCCCGGTTTAGTCTGAGTATTGATTCTCAGCGGGTAACGATATGGAGAGAACGTGGAACACGTTTTGAACCAAGAAACATAACGGAAAGACATCATTTTCCATCAAGGGGAGTAATGGTATGGGTAGGCATCATGATGGACGGCCGCACAGACCTCCATTTCTTTGACACGGGGTCCGTGACTGCTCAAAGATACAGAGACGAAGTTCTTGAGCCTTATGTTCGCTTGTTTCGAGGTGCTGTCGGTCCTGACTTCATATTCATGGATGATAATGCGCCATGTCAACGAGCGGTGCTGATTGATGACTTTCTTGAAACGGAAAACATCCAGCGCATGTCGTGGCCTGCGAACTCCCCTAATTTAAATCCTATCGAGCATGTATGGGATATGCTCGGGAGACAAATTGCAGCCCTTTCGCACTCACCAAGCTCCGTTACAGAACTGAAGAGAGCTCTCCAAGAAGCTTGGAACCGTTTGAGCCCACAACTCATTCATCATCTCATAGCAAGTATGGTAAATCGCTGTGCAGCGTGCCTGGCTGTCAGAGGTGACCACACGCCTTATTAAACTGCAGCATCAGTATTTTATTTAATGTTTTCTTTCATTTTTTCTTTAAAGTGTGAATCCTTGCTATGCTCAGTTTTCTTTCAAACTGCTACTTTGGATAACAAAATTAATTATTATCATTCTTTTGATTTGCTTCCTAATTTTATAACCATTTTACACTCGCATATCACGTTTCCCGCCATTCTGATTTACAGTTCCTTCTTTATTCACATAATTACTAGTTATGCTTAACTTTTGGACATCAGTGTATATATGTGTGTGCGCCCTGCTTATGTTTTTCATCTTTTCACTTTTGATACGCTCCCCGAAAAATCAATATAAAATATAATTTGTATAGTAAAAAGGAGGAATTTTTTAATTCGAAAACTCATCTCAAAAAGTGATGAAAAGTTTTCTATACAATTTTTGTTATAGGTGAATTGACATTTATATACACTCAAGAGCCAAAACATTATAACCACCCCTACATTTTGCAATGAACTCGCCTGGATGACGTGGAAGGCACTTGATCAGGTGAAAGTGGTATTTAACTGTTGCTGGAGAGTCTGAAGAATCATTCTTTTACTTACTTCTGTGTGTGATGGAAAAGGTTGCGGATCTAAGCGACTTTGATAGAGGGCAGATTGTAATGGCTCGAAGGCTCGGAACAAGTATTTTTAAAACTGCACGACTCGTTGTTCGACTTATTACAGTACTTATTACAGTTGTTAGTACTACAGTTGTTAGTACTTATACAAAATGGATGAATGACAATGAAACCAGCAGTAGACGACATAATGTTGGACGTCCACACGCTATCAAAGAAAAAGGTCGTCGGAGACTGTCTCGCATGGTGAAGCAAAACCGGAGCCAGACAGTGGCTCAGCTGACAGCCCAATGCAATGCAGTGGTGAGAGAGCTGCCTGGTCAGATGAATCACGGTTTGTCATTCATCACGCCGATGGCCGTGTCAGGATACGCCGTCTTCCAGGCGAACAGTTGCTCCCTCAATGTACAGTAGGTCATACACAGGCCGGTGGTGGCGGTATTATGCTTTGGGGGACGTTCTCTTGGGCGTCTCTGGGACCCGTGGTTGTGGTAGAGCAGACCATGAATGCTACAGGGTATCTGAACATCATTGCGGAACAGTTGCACCCTTACATGGCCTCTGTTTTTCCAGCTGGAAATGGAATGTTCCAACAGGACAACGCCCCGTGTCACAAGGCAAAAATTGTTTTGGAGTGGTTCCAGGAACATGATGCTGAATTCCAGTTAATGTCCTGGCCGCCTAATTCACCGGATCTTAATCCGATAGAACACATTTGGGATGTCATGGGATGGAAGCTCATAGTTCAAAGACCACCAATTCGCAATATCTCGGATTTGCGTGACCGTTGCTTAAACATCTGGTACAATCTGTCTCCGGCCATCTGCCAAGGACTTGTGGCATCCATGCCAAGGCTGGTTGAAGCTGTGTTGTGCTCCAAAGGGGGGCAAACTCGTTATTGACAGGTGGTCATAATGTTTTGGCTCTTGAGTGTATATTTAACATTAATATTAAATTCATACAGTTTTCAATTAATTATTAAATTAAAACTAAAAACAAATTTATATTGGCTTCAGAAAAGATTTAAAAAAAATTTAACCCATCCTTATATGATGATGGAAATTTCCACCATAACAAAATAAGTGAAGAAAAATTATACTCAAAACAGATGTACTGTAAATTGGTTGTTGCTGGCAACTTTTTTCGCTACTATTGCGTAATAAGGAATGTAGCTGTAAAAAAAAAACATTACAGCGGGTTTTGTGGTCATGTTTTTCAACGTCCACCTACCCCATTATGCATTAGCCTATAAGCTCTACAAGACATTCAAATGTTTCCTTGCCCCACCAGTATCCCCTAAACTTTCACCTATCGAATAGTCTTCGTTGGCATGAGTTGCTGCGGCATTGTTTGTTGCATTAACTCTTGCAAATGGGCGTCCAACAATCGAAAATACAATTTTCCCATTTTTTTAAAAAAAATAATATTGAAGTAGGATCTAAAAATTAACGAAAAAAACTTAATGAGTTTCTAAATACCAATCATGTACTTCGAGAATAAAAACTAATCACTAATTCTTTGTAAACTTTTTTCTCTGATTCATATGGTATTGGGAGGGAAAATGAAATAACACAGCTTAAAGAAGAGTACAAAGAAAAATATTGATGTTTAATATTCTTAGAAAAGCTTTAAGTGCTACACAAATACAAACAGTAAGGCATTCATATATAATCTCTCTCACTTTATTTTCTACTTCACTTTACTAGGGAAACATTTAGAGTTGGGAATATATTAAAGTGAGATGTTTCATAGATTCTCTCACGCACTCTTTAATTATTTAAACTATTAATTAAAATTAGGGACCTCATTAATTCTTTGAAGTACTCTAACTCCGATAATACTAATGAATATATGACTAACACAATTTTATCGTAATCTCCTATTTAAGTATTTAGCATGGGTGATAATTTTTTAAAATTCTTTTACGGTACAATATCTTATTCATTTCCGATTAAATTCTGTATTACCTTATATTGAAATGAATATAATGAACTGGCTGTTATGTAGGATCAATTTACATATGTATTATGTATTTAGAGTGTTGTATAGTCAGAATTATTTGTTTGAATTAATGTAGGAATTTAGAAGTATCGTACTCAAATAAAGTAAAGAAGGGGTTTAATTCAAAATACACAAAACATTCCACTTTCGGAATTTTCATTTCGATTACGATTCTATTAGCAATTTTCCCACTATTTTTCTGATTTATAATACTGAAGTATTTTAGAAAATATTTGATATGGCAAGAGTTTTACTAATTATAAATTCTTTGACGTCATTAGAGTTTTAGCACGTTTTATGAAACTCGTCGCATATATGAAATAGTCACGAACAAATTATTCTTCTTATCATTTCTACAAAAAAGTATAACGGAATGGAATTTTTATAGAAACATGAAATGCGCCACGGGAGGCACAAACTGTACTTTACCACTAAATTGTTTTTCAAACATTTAAATCAAATTTACAAGCATTTAATTGATCGTAAAAATAGCAATAGCATATATTTCTTTTTTATTTTCTAGCATTTTCCGCATGTAGAGGAAATGATCCGTTTTAAATCTGTCGCGTTCCAAAAGTCCCCATGGGCTTGGTGTAGAAGTTAGGAGAGTAGGATGCCAGCTCAGGTGCCATCTTCGCAACTTGACCGTGGTTCAAAATTACGAGGTCCGTCTCCAATAGCCCTCTTGTTGCTTTATAGTGCGACGTTAATATAACTCTCACTCACTCTGCCATTTTCAAAAACAATTAATTTATGAAGTTAAAATTTAAATTTTTGCTGTAAATATACATTTGAATGCTGATAGTGGGTAAAGCAGGGGATGTTAGAGATAACGAACAGTTACTAAACAGAGTTAAAGCAACATTAATCTACATTAGGGGGGGGCAACCTTTTTGGAAAGAGTGAAACTATTTGATGAAAAAAATCATGCGTGCCACTTCCAACTTTTTCCAACAATAACAACAAAAAAGGAGAAAAAATGTTACTTATAGGATTTTTTTGGGATTTTTTAAGCAAATAGCACATTTAATGCAAGTTCATGTTGTCAAAATTTAAAAATAACATAATAAATAAGATATAAGTACAAACTTAGGTTTTATTGTTAAAAAACTTTTTACAAGTTGACTCAGTTAGCTGAGGTATAAAATACGAATGAGTATCTTGAATACCGTAAAATCCGGCGTATATCACACACCTACACTTTCAAACTGCAATTTTTAATTTTTAGGTATAGTCGCCGTATAATGCGCACCCCTTTTTTACGAAGAAACCTGAAATATACATGAGTAATACTGTTATGTTTTCAAGTCATTTATTCAAGATATTATTCCAAGCTTTAGAAAAAAATAGTATGCTTCTAGAACCAGTGGCGTAACGAACACCCCCGCATCATTGGGGGTCCAGGGTTTTAGGGGGCCCAAGTCTGACTGCCTCCAAGTACCTACCCTTTGTATAATTGTATTTGGGGGCCCAAAACCTGACTTTGCAGGGGGTACAAATGTTCTCCGTTACGCCACTGTCTAGAAATATAATCCTTTAAATTCACAAGGAATGTCATTTCTTTTAAATAAACAGTAGTTCGATCTATATAGAAGTCTAATTTTTTCCTATGCTTTTTATTTTTTAAAGCTCTCATTTTTATATCCGGCGTATAACACGCATCCATTAATTCCGATCGTATTTTTTGTGTTAAAAGTGCGCGTTATACGCCGGATTTTACGGTAATTCTAAATACTTATTAAACAGTCAAAACTTTCTTAATGTGGTTTTTGAATTTTTTTTTACCAAGTCTTATGTATTAGGATTAACTTTTGAAGATGCTAACAAAACTACGTTATTTTAGGTACATTTTAGCCAGTTTTGAGTTACATTATTTTTTTTATTAAGTTCATAACAGGAAAAATTTATTCACAAGCATAACTTGATATCCAAATTTTAAGGTTTTTATCTGATACAAACCTATTTCAATAAAATTTGAAAAAAAAAATGATTGTTGATTATGATATTCTTTCAACTTTAAAAAAATTTAAATGTAAGTCTTGGCGTGCCACTGTTACAACTCCATCGTGCCACACTGTGGCACGCTTGCCGCGGTTTGGCTACCCCTGATCTATATCTTAAACACGCAAAAAGGTGATTTCAATTTTGAGTAATACATACCTATTTGAAAAAAAAAGCAAACATACTTTACTCTTAACAATTATTCCTTTCCTTGAAATTGTGCTCTGAATACGATAATTGTAGTAAAAATGTTAAATGTTTGTTTTTTTAGTACAGTTTTCAGCATAAAGATTTTTGATGTAAAAAGAAGTGTCATTTTTTGTACGTACTGATTCGATTTAAAAAAATTAACTGTTAAATTTTCTTTTTTCATATTCTTCATAGATTAAGTGGAAACTGAAATTAAAGCTTATCTTGGTCAAATGTAGTTAATAGTTTTTGAATTTTTTTATTGTAAATATTATCAAATAATTCTTGTAAATATTCTGGCTTTTGACAGTTTTAAAACAACACCGCTCTTTTCTGTCAACGTTATTTCATCCCCCTAATACGATAAAAATACGAAAAATGAATATCTCTCAATCCTTTAGAGATGAAAACTCTTTTTTTTATGTGTAAAATAAGTAAGAACAACTTCCAGAACATGCAAAAGAGTTTTTCGAAAGTAGTACGGAAGAACGCAAGACTGTCAAATGCGCAGGAAGGGAAAAAATTTATGTATTAATAATGCCGTAAATAAAAAAGAGCCAGAAAACATATGACGACACGTAGCATTTTCCCAAAGCAGAAATGACAATTCTGCGTAAAAAGCTGATGTCATAATTGAATCCCATCTTTTCTCAAATAAAGAACCTGCGATTTGGAGCACTGTGCAAACACTTGATTCCCGCGCCGATTCGCAAACAATTCCTTTAAGTCCCAGCAATTCGAACGGGATTTTGTTCGAAAAAGTCGTTTTGTGTGACTGTTCCTGTTCCCTTGAATCATAGTTCGACTGTCAGTGAAATTTTTTTTCTTTCTTTTCCCTTTTCTCTCTTCAGCCTGGAAAACACTTTTCCTGCCTCTATAATGAGCACCTATGGGATGAATGTGGAAATATTTCTGCAAGAGAGCAACTTTTGCACCTTCTTGCAAATAAAAAGCCCAAGTACAAACATCCCAAAAAGTCAAGGCCCGCGGCTAATACTGCCTGAATTTCATTGGAATATTTGGGAGTCTGTGTTACTGACTTAGTCTCATTTGTACTGAACTTTTCGTCATTCCAACTTCGATTTTAGATGTGATAAAACTACCTGCCAACGTTCTAATTTTTTTTTTTTGCTCGCATACATACAAAATCGATATTTTATATCGATAAAACCAAAAGGAAAATGAAGAATAAAGTTAAAAAATATTTTGATATAATTTTAACAAAAAGAACAATTACAATTGAGAATCAGATTAAATTATCTTCATAAGTTGCATTAAAATATTTTAATTTGCGCAAAAAATAATCTAGAAAAACTGAACGAAAAAGAAATTGCAAAACAACAAAAATCTAATCCTCCATAATACAAAAAAAAATGATTTAGTTCTAATAAAATTATTTTATTGTAATAAAATATTTTTCCTGACTTTTTTGTCTTAGGGCAGAAAATTATACATGTTTTTTCTAATAAAAAAAACCCGTTTTGCTTAAAACTGTTTACCTTTATTTATCATCTGCATTATATTCAAGAAAATTATTTTAAAATTTATCTCAATCTTTTCTTAATGTTTCATTCTCAGATTATTTCATCTGGATTATGTGATAGAAAATAAAAGAGGCTTACATCATTTTTCTTTTCCTTTTTCGTACGTGAAAGTCTTTCCTCCTTATTATCAGAGTTATTATTTTTTCCCCCCATTTTTGTAAAAAAGATCAAACACATTACCCGTGAAATGAGTGTGTACCTTTATTTTTTCATCAAGATATAATTATTTGGTAAGGCATTGATGCACGTAGAATTACATCTTTCTTTTTACTTTAAAGTAAAATTGTTTTTTTCGCTTTTGTTTTGTGTGGATGTGTATATTATTTTGCAAGAGTATTTTTAATTGCTTGTATCATTTTATTTAAGTTGTATCGAGTTCTCGGAGTGATAAAGTTTCAAGTTTGAATCTTATCGTCAGACGAATAGAACGCAGTTTGTCTCAAAATTTTTTTAGAATGGTAATTTATTATATTCAAAAATTTTTAACTTCTCTCCAAGCTGAATATAAATAATTCTAATTTATATTTCATTCTCAAAATTAGGTTTTCATCATTAATTATATTTTTATTTATCTATTGTTCTTTAGCAATGTAATAAAACTTCCATCTTTCAATTATCTTATGAATTCTGAATCAGCAATTGTTTTAAAAAAGTTATTTCTTTTCGCTCATTTTTTTGTACATCGAGTACATATTTCTCAAAGTGTTTTCCAAATAGAAGATATATTTCCTATATGATTTTGGAGTATGATTTGCTGAATAATGGAATTGAAGTGCAGGAATATCGAAATTCTGCCTAGAATTGCTGAGCATTAGAAATTAGAATGTTGTAAAGATATACACATCAAGGAATTAATTACTTTTTAAGAGTATCTTTCCAATGCGTATATAAAACTTAATCGTACGCATGAGAAAGTTTGATATGATATAGTAAGTTTCTAATTATGGAATATATAATAAATGAAATATACAGTGAAAATCATTTAACACGAAACAGAGGAGACTGAACCATTTTTTCGTGTTAAAAGAATTTCGTGGTAAAGGATACTGCATAAAAAAACATATACTCAACAAAACTTTAAGTTTATTAGAGTGCATTTTTTTCTCGTTGATATGTATCTATGCATGTATTTTATAAAAATCAATGAAACAAAAACATTCGCAAGAATTTAATGAAATTTTATACAAAAATTTCAAATTTTTTGAAAAAAAAATATTTATTGAGTTTTGGGAAAATAATCTGATGTTTTTTTCTTCTATTGTCCTTTTTAGCATAAATTGACCACAAATTGTGCGATGTTATCCATTTTTTATTCATTTCACCATTGGGGTGTGCGTCTAAATACCTGCGCATATTTTTTGTAATGTTCCTCATTTCGTATGACGTGGGAACAAGAGCAACATCATTTCGTTTTCCTCGCCGGAATCTGCATCAATGATATTTTTTTAACTTTTGAACAAACTCAAAAATGTTTTGTATGCCATAATTGGGGCCTTTACACACATTATCATCTACAGCAATGAATTCTTCCGATGATAGCACAAAAACCTTCTCAAAGATTTTATTAAATGTGTGGTATTTTCCGTATTTGTTCATTCTCAAAAGGGGAATCTTTTTATGTTAAGCGATGATTCCTTTCGTGTTAAGAGAAAAAATTCATCAAAATACATAGTAGTTTCTCGTGACCGTTATATTATTTCGTGTTAACCGATATTTCGACTTAAGCGTTTTCGCATTAAAAGTATTTTACTATATATGTCTATCACTCCAGTGTAAACTATCCTTTTGTTTGTTATTTGAAAAAGCATGTGCATTTTATAATGAAAAGGAAATTTTTTTTTGCTTGAATATTGCGTAATAAGCCCACGTATATTTGAAAATTAATTTTTCCGCTCAGAGATTCAAGTGTACAAGATTATTGCTTATACAAGGTCATTCATGTCATTTGATATCTGAAAGTATTTTAGAAGCTGTGATTACACATATGGTGCAAATTAAATCCCGTTGAAGAACTATTCCATCCAATGGAAAATAAAATTTTGAGTACATATTCACATTAATTCTTAAGGAATTAAAATTTCTTTTACTCTTTAGTGGCCTTGTAAGCATATAATTGATAGTATTTCAGCAATTGTCTTGTCTAATTACACACGAAACCCGACTTTGCTTCAATCTAAAGGAATAATCCCCCTTTGCATAATTTAACAGAGATACCTACGAACTCGTTGAAATTGATTTATTTTCAATCTTTCTCCTGTAGATACTAGTTTGAAACTTAGAAACTCAAATATTTATTATTAGAAGTGTACTAAACATTCAAATGCAAAATGTGTGATTTTTGTATTATTTCAACAGTTCTATCACTTTCAGAGAGAATGAAGTATTTGCGGTATTTCTGGAAGAAAATACATTATAATACACACATTCATACAAAACTCAAAATAGATAAATAAGATTATCTTCCAGTCACATTTAACTAAACTATTCAATTCATAGAAATACAAATATACTCTATCTAAAGAAAACTATAAGAAATGACTTAAGGTATCCGACTTTGGTTGCGACAATTTTTTTTAAAAAAAAAAATGGAGATATGTGGATTTTTTTGTTATTTTTAGATTTGTTTAGTACATTTAAAAAAAATATGCTAAAATTAAGAGAAGAAAAAGAAATTATTATTACTAAAATGGGAAATAATGGGTAAAAATTGACAAAAAATAGCATAAACGCGGCCCATTCTGTACCAAAGGCTTAGAAACAAATTTTCAATTTTTTCATTCTAATGTGTTGCTATGCTTGAAATGACCTCCAGGATAAGAAATATTTTCTTTTTTACAAAAATTAGAGCACATTTTATCTCGGTTATTATATGAAATTGCTTAAAAAAAAACAGTGATTATATTCACATAAAGGACTGTAAATTTTGTAATAAAACAGTGATTGATAAATCTGAAAGTTAAAAAAATTCTACTATTATACAGAACTTACACAAAAAAATTTCAGTTAATTATTTTCAAAACTTTTTTAGCAATCGCTGGCCCTGTTTGAATCAAAGAATCACATTTCGAGTAAAACGCGTTTTAAAGTATGACATCTTGCTTAAAGCAATGGCATCTGCTTTTGCTAAAATATTTGTAGTTTTTGTTCTAGTGAACGGAAAATGATAAACTTGGTATTTTTATAAAGCTAATAAAATGGCCTATAAAATAAAATCATAAAAAAATTTGTCAATTTTTGGCAAAATTCACAGTTTTAGGGTAGTCGGATACCTTAACAAAAAATTAACCTATGAGGAGAGATTCCTAAGTTCATAATAATCACACAAATTTTAAATATAAAATATTAATTTTTGGTTTTGCAAGATGTTATTGTTGCTAGAGAGAATGAGAGAGAATGATAATTTTGACATCATTGAATGGTTATTTATTTACTATGGACTTAGAAACAACACGAATCTGCGGTCCACTTAAATTTAGTTACTCTCAAGGACGAAGGTGACAAATGAGCTAGCAAAGCTCTCTCCAAACTTCCACATTACATCAAAGTATGGACTTTGAACCTCGATATAATTTAAGCATGATTTAAATCTCTCAGATAAATGTTATGAAATCACGACAAAAATGAAAAAAGATAAAAATATATCAAACACACACGGGATTTTAAACTTAATATCTCATTCTAATTGGGATTTTTTTCTATAATATACTCAAATTAGAACTTTATTACATAAAATGAAAGTTATGTATGTATAGGGTTCTCACGCGCGCTTTTCCTTAACTAACCTCTTGGACTATATCATGATGTTATGTAATGTGATAACAGTGACATGTGAAAAAACTGAGCTTTATATGTAAATGAGTATTGAATATATATATATAAACAGATGAGTATACAGTGAAAAGTAGGAAACAATTCCAGAGAATAACATGATGTGCTAGTGCATGTTAGCCGGTGATAAGTTACGATTTTGAAGCTATTAAGATTCGAAGAGTGAGATTCACTTAGAAGAAGATCTTGCTAAGCCCATTTATAGGTATCAGTGAATGGCATTCAAGGTTAGTTGAAATGAAACATCATTTTAAGATAATAAGATAAGTAATATATATTTTGTCAAGAGACAAACATTCCAGTCAACATTCCAGTTATTGATATATTGTTCGAGGCGAATAAGGTACATATTAAAACTTTTTCCACGTTGTTGTTAATTCTAACTCCCTGATATCTCAAGGTCCTCAATTGTCACATGCAGTACAGTAGAACATGTTTTGGACGGTCCTTTTTTAAGCGATTTTATTTTCATGCGACTTGTTTTGTGCGATCTTTTTTTATGCGGTATGTATTAGTTTTAATGGCTTTGGGGCCACTGTAATGTTTTTCTATCAATGCACTTATATAGAGATCAAGACGTTATGTTCATTTGTTATAAATAGTCTTCTGACAATATACGTTCAATTGCTTTCTCTCAAAACGCTAGCAGCACGTGCTTGATTGAAGACGAAACTTTCAATGGAAGTGACATTATCAATAATTCGATCGATTACGAAGACGGACCGGATTCTTTGAGAGCGGGTAAAACACATACTGTGATCCAGCTTTCTAACAAATCGGAAAAGCATTTTATCAAAATAGATACCAATTCCGAAAGGTATTTGAAATTCCAAAAAAAAGAGCTTTAATCATGCATATCTGGTTATCGTGACGTTTACATGCAATTGACTAGTCGGCCATCTTTGCAAAATCTTATCACGTACTTTATGGTGTCAAAAAAAAATAAATCAATTGAAATTGTATCTTCAATTGTATCAAGTGACGAAAACGATTTTGAACTAATTCATCACAGGAAGATGATGACTTTGGATAACAATGAGTAGCAGTGAATTATGTCTGTGAATTTTGAAAACTTCACAATGTATACAATGAGAAAATAAAGGTTTCCATGTGTAATTTAATTATTTATTTTGTTTGGATGAACTTTCTGATAAATTTCGTAAATAACTGACGCATTTTCTAAGTGCGACTTTTTTTATGCGGTCCCTCTCCACCGCATAAAGTTTTTTTTCCTGTAGTACGTCGAAAGTTGTTTGTTAGATGTCAGTATTTATGAAATCTTCGGCTATTTTTTTGTGCGATTTCTTTTTATGAGGTCCCTATTTACCGCACAAAAACAGGTTTTACAGTATATTACTTGAGAAACTCCACACCATGTCTTTTTCAAGTAAAGATTTCAGAATCAACATTGTTATAATCCGAGTGCTTAGCATTCTAGTTTCAGGAGATATTTGAAATTCTAGGTCATTTTTACAAAATAAGCTTATTCCTTACTTCTTTAAAATCTTTCCATGTTAATCTCATATCAATATTTTATATTTCTTTACTTATATTTTAAGAGAGATTGAGAGAGCATGCAATGCGTGTGAGTGACGCACCTACTTATTACTAAATCTGAAATATACCTTCCCAATTCTTAAAAACATAGTTTTAATTAGAATTTTTAATACAAGGTTATTATAATTAAAGTTCGACTTTAAAAATGCTGGAACA
Organism: Trichonephila clavata; assembly: GCA_019973975.1. Taxonomy (NCBI): domain Eukaryota; kingdom Metazoa; phylum Arthropoda; class Arachnida; order Araneae; family Nephilidae; genus Trichonephila; species Trichonephila clavata. Next base: position 43,200 of record BMAO01038638.1, on the reverse strand, counting down.
TAAGAGCCGCAGGTCAGAATGACTTCAAATTTGAACTGTATATACTTGAAAATGGGGAAAACGGTATGGCATAAAAAATTCTCGAAGTGTATCAATAAATAGTGCTATAAGTGGCATAGTGCAAATAGAATTAGGCTACAAGTGACCTTTTGAATCGAATTACGACGGCTTTGTGTGTACGTGGTATGAGTTGCACATTAAATCAACTGTACTCTTCAATGTTCATGGTAGTTTCGATTTCTTGACTGAAAAAAACGACTTCATTCCAACTCATTCAACAGTTGTGGCACTGTTAGCGACCATCCACCACGAAAAGGTCGTACCACATTAAATGGGAATAATCAGTTTTTTTTATTGTTCTTAGGCTAAAAATTGCATTAAAAGCAATAGAAAACACCAATGAATTTTTCCTTATACCATACCGTTTCTCCCTTTTTCAAGTATATTCAGATCAAATTTGAAAACCGTTCGAGAAGTGATTCTTTTTTTTTACAGTATTTTGAATGTGGAAATTTAATTATAATCTCCCTGTATACAAGAATATTTGAGTCTTTTAAAATTTAAACATTACGAAATCTGTTCTCAAAAATCTAACATACTAAGACAGCATTTCTGAAACTGTGATACGTGCCCTCTTAGGGGGGGTGATATCCCTCCGTGGGGGGGGCGAGCATTTCAAAAACCCGATAAGATTAAAAAAAGATTATTTTTAAAAAAATTTACTAATTTACTTAAAGGAATTGAAACAAAAGGAATACTGACGTAATAAATGATAAAATACCCATTTACACTGATATAATATACTTATAAATTTATCTGTACTGTACAAACATTTGATAATTAATTTATCCATATTAAACTAAGAGCAAGTTTTTTATTACTTCTGACTCCCATGTGGTTGTTATATATACACAAAATTTAATATTATCTTGATAATTTGTGTGATTTATAATTAAAGTCCTATTGTACCTGTAGGGTCAAAGTACATTACTATTACATTCAATACAATGTTATTGTATGAAGGAGGGAAAAGTATTGTATGGGGGTGATGAAAATTATGATTGAAAATTGGGTCGCAAACATTGAAAGTTTGAGAATCAATGTACTAAGAAGAATAAAAAATTAAAAAAAAACAATGCACAACAGTATTATTTTCCTCCCTAAACTTGAATTAAATTTTCATCCATAACATCAAAATTATGTATTGTATTCCATAAGAAAATCATACATCAACAAGTCTTTATTAGAGCTTTCAAAACTAACACAATTGTGATTTGAGTATATCCAGTCCTTCCTCCCCCACCTTCCGGCGGACGTCCAAAATCTCAGGTGATTTACTCAACTCGCTTCTCCCTCTTTTTCTTCTCCCTTCTACATCAGTCAGATTAATTCGATTTCTCCATCCATGCAACACTTGTTATACGAGCGGAAAATAAAACGCCTTTACAAGAGTAATATTATAATGTTGTCCTCCACGTTCTGAGGTATTCCGCGATCCTTGATGGATGTCGGTGGCCAAGGGTTCCGGACAAGTTCCATTCATCTGAAGTTATAAAACAATTTACATCCGGGGACCTTCCTTTTTTATAATTTTTTTCCTCTTCCAAGTCCCTATCCACTCATTGATCGAGGGGGGGGATAAGAATAAAGAAGGGAGGGTGGAGAATCGATGTTGAAGATCCCCCTAGTTCCCAACCATCGAGAAACAATGAAATGCTGGTACCTATTCAAATGTGGACGATAATTTATCATGACTCAAATGATTCCGATTTTGCTGGGGAACACATTAAGGATTCGGGATGGGAGGGTGGCGGAGGACAGAGCGAAAAATAAAATAGAATGTGAAATAGTTTTAAAAAAATACAGGGAAATAAAGTAAAATAATGAAATATTGATTAGCTGATGTTTTACTCCAAGAATGAGAGAATATACCCCCGTTCGAAAAAATATTTAACGATGATGATGAGACATAATTTGGGATCAGACATGGGGAGTAATACTAACAACAAAGTAATTTCCAGGAATCGATTCTAAGTTGCTGAATGGCTTTTATAGGGGGGTGGAGAGAAGGGTAGTACAGTAATGAGAGCGCTACTCCAAAAGCGATATTTTAAAGTCTTTTTCCTTGAGGAATGGAAGAAGGAGGCAGCAGAGCGATTATTGAATTAGTTTTGCAACCGGACACTTTATTGATTCTCCAGGAAATGAATGATATTTCAGATGATTCATCAAAATTGAATTAAGACTCTGCTTATGAGTTTGTCCGGCTTCGAGATCGAAGGCCACGGAGTCTTTAATTTTCGTCAAGTTATGTTATTGTATAGGCAAGAGAAGACCATCATTTTCTTTGGCAACATATTAGTTTTAATTTTTCCTTTGCGATATTTTAACCATTACTGTCTGCTCTAAAAGGATCATCATAAATTCGATAGAGATTATTTTAACAAACTCGGTTTTTGAGCAAAGGTGTCAGGATGTCATAAGTATTTAAGTACAGGAAACAGTTGTTAGTATTTAAATTCCCGAATGTTTTAAGTTTAAATAAAAAAACTGAGGGAATCTGCTTTTTTTGATTTTTAAAATACCTTTTATAAAATTTTCATCTTGAGTAAACATTAGAAATGATCAAGTTATATAATTTTCCTCTGTGTTTTATTAATGCTGTTATTATAAAATTACATATATATGAAGCCTGGATATATTTTGAATCACTGCAGTTCTTCCAAAGTTTGTATAGATATAAATTCACAAAAATTAAGTGCTTTAAGACATAGAGTTATTTTTATTGATTATATAAAAAATTGTATTGGCTCTCAACAGAAAAGGTTAAACTCCGTTTGATCCAACAGAAGGAAAAAGAACTGAAATTCGTGAAATTGTACACCTCAGAAGTGGAATAGCAACATCATAAAGGTAAGCGTGTAACCACGAATAAAAAGAAATAGAAATGATAAAGTGATAAGTGATCACTAAATAGATGTTCCATTTAAAAAGAAAAAGCAAAGATATGCACTAGAGAACTGTTTATTTAGTGGTAATGTGGCCCCACGGGCCCCTAAATGATATAAAGCCTACTGTCAATAAGGCTGTTAGTGGTATTCTGAGATATTCCTTGTCAAGCCAAATGTCCACTGTATATCTTAACTTCTCTACATTAAGGTAAAGATCGCGTAAGACTGCCGTCCAGGAAAGGGTGTCAAATCCATTTAGGATTCTAAGAGTTCATCCTGCCAGACAGTATCCTATTGGAGAAAGAAGATGTATTGCCCAAATGTTCAAACCATAGGTAAAATAATTTGTGCAGAGTATTGGTTTGGTGAAAAGGGATGTCTGCAGTCTAAACATGATGTCTTCCCAACTCGTAATCCGGGTGTGGTTATGATGAACATTTGACTATATAGATTGGCGGATTAAATTCCCCAGGGAACGGCCACAACCTTCAATTACCTTAATTCCCCCATAAATAGAATTGGGATTTATCTGAAAAAAAGAACCCGATTTCATTGATTGGTTCAGTGGCAATAACCAGATCGGTCCAGAAACACCGAATCAGGTGCGCAGGTTTGTAATGAGCGCTTAAAAATCTATAGTACCTGTCTGCTATGAGTACAGCCATCCCTCAAGCATCTTGTAGAAGATAGTTTGACTGCTGATAGATGTACCCTCTGATAGTGACAGGAGGTTTTACCATGATTCGATTACTTGTTTACTTTTTGACTACAGCGTTCATTAAATTGCGATCGATACAATAGACAGTTCTCAGATCAATAAATAATTTCAAAACCGCTGGAAGTTACGAGTATAAAAAGCCAAAAGAGAGTTGTCAAAAGGGCACTTGCAAGTGCGTTGGGTGACTCCATAATTTTTATCACAAAGAAGTCAGCAAGAAAATCAGCCAAATAAATTCAAGCTCTGCTTACAACTCTAGCATATGTATATATATATAAATACTTAGCTAAATGAATACCTTCTTGTGCATAAATATGGCGTTCATGATGAATCATCTAAGCTGACCAGTACTGTATATTCGATGAAGAATGAAACAGAAGGAAATTCATTCCTTTTGCTTGCATACAAGAACTTCAGGGAAATAAAGGTGATTTTAGTATGCGTCTTCTTTCAGCAGGAAAGGAATGTATTTTAATAATTTGAAATACAAATAATTTATTTTAATCCAAAAGAAAAACAATTAATATTTTAATGCATTAAACTACCAGTTTTAATAACCTATTTTCTAACAATTTTTACTTCAAATATATTTTTACCATAAATTTTTTCCTTTGAAAAAGTTGCATTGATAAAATCTACTCTCTTTATTTTTGTGTGTAAAAATGATATATACTAATATCACACTTAGCACTTATTCAACTCTTCTTCAGCCTAACAATATCTCATTGCGGAATCTTAAATTTTCAATGAATCCAGATATTGAATACTCACGAAATAGCTTCGGAATCCTGAACAAAAAATACAAATACCTTACAAAAACACTGCTAAAAACAAAGAAAGCGACAAACAGAGCATACTCAAAGAAAAGCGATGTCCTAGTTCATTAAAACAAGTTTTCACGGCACGAGGTGCATCAACACTAACTGTTCTGTCACCGACTCATCCAAACAAGGGGAAAACGGGTCGATGCGGGCTTTAAAGCTCCATTTCGAGGGCTATTCATCGGCGCATTCAGGCCTTATCGGTTTCGAAATCACACTTGATGTGATGGGGGTAGAAGTTAGTATTGTAATAAACCTGGGCCATTTGCATCGACCAACCAGCTCGATTATGTAGGTAAGCAGTCCCAAAAACAAACGCTGCGTGCCCAACTCTCATTTCAACTTAGACGAGGCCCATAACTGAGTTAAGTTTGGACTTAATGCTCAGTGTTAGGGGGAGTTGTAAGACGTATTATAAGGATGGAAATATTTTGTATACTGATTTAAACTGTTTGTATTTTAGATGAATGATGATAAAAAAATACTGTAAATTTTTGATAATGGAAATATTTAGATTTGCTTAGATTTTAGCAAGATAAAACAGATAGAAGTGGATACATTTGTCCGCATTTTTAATCAATCGAGAATGTATATCTGCTCTCATATGAAGATATGAATTATGAATAATAATAATTTTTATAAAAGAAATTATTTACTAAAAGCATGCGTAATCCAATTAAAATTTTTTTAAACATATGTGTAATTTTTCAATTTTTACTGGTATGTATAATGAATCTAAAAATTTCATTACCAAAAATGTATAGGATATTTTTGGGAGTTAACAGCTCATTTAACAGTTTAGATTAGTATTCAAAATGTTTCCATCAATTTATTTTTTCAATTCCTACTATTAGCCACACTCTCTCTCTATATATATTTATTTATATATCTTGTTCAAAATTTCAACCGTTAATAAAATACTTTCTATTCATCCATTTAAGTTCAAATAACTTTTTTAAAACTTGTAGTGGATGGCACTTGATGTTAATACAGTTTTTTCAAATATTAATTCATTAATTAATGAATAATTAGTAACAATATACAAAAAGGGAAAATCGCCTGTTGTGTCCCTGTAGCGTAATGGGTAGCGCGTTGGACTTCTAATCCAAAGATTGTGGGTTCAAATGGCAGAATCCCACTTAATTTTTGAGAATGGGGATTTCTTTTTACTATACTTTTATTATTGGAATAATTAAATTTAATTAATGAATATAAATAGAGTAATAAACAAAAATAGTAGCCCAACACCATATATAGAAAGGAAAATGGAAAATTGCTTTCTATTTTGCCACCTAATATTGTGATTCTGTTATATGTATATACATATTTATATTAATTGTAATTATTTAATAAAAAGTAGCTAAAAGTAAAATTTTTCTTTGTTGACCTAAGTAGGAATCGACTTAATTTTTTTCCCTACATTACTTGTTTAAAATTAAATTTATTATTTTATTATTTTCGAAGGAATTCATATAAAAAGTTGAAGTTAGTATCAAAATAATAAAATTTTTAGAAATTAATAGTGATTATACATGTTTTGTTACTATTCGAACAAAAATTAAAAGAAAAATAAAGATATGTAAAAAGCTCTAAACAGTTCAAAAATTATTTAAAATGATTTAAAAAGGCTAAAAATAAAACTTTAAGTAAAAAATATCTCTTATAAGTTTAAAATAATTCGATTCAAATTATAATTTCCCCTTAACACCGAAATAAATAAATTATTCGAATCTTGAATAATGACAATTCATCTGTGATAAACTGAATGAAACTCCGATTTTCGTAATTAAGGCAATCTATTTTTAATATTTTCTTTTAAAATTACTAAAAATAACCAAAATACATTTACAGTTTAAAAAATGGGCCTAAAAGATATTTAAAAATAAAAATTAATGAGTATGGTGTGAAAGTTTGGAAAATAGGATACGGCTGAGGTGTCTTTGTCTTTTCACGATGGTTCAAAGTTTTGAAGCTCATCGTTGATTTAATTTCAATTAAACGTGTTGTTCCCCAACTTTTCAGCATGATGATCTTAGCTAAAATGAGGACTCATAAGTGTGATTTAGCTCGAATATCACCAAGAACTGATAAGCGAATTAAAGTGTTAGAGAAGACCCAAAAGCATGAATTTTCATTCATGAATCTAAGGAATTCGCTTAACGTCATTGAAATCTTCGGTTGATTTCCTTTCCAGCATCGAGACTATTTAATACTTTCAATGCCACTCTAAAAGAAAAGTTGTGACGGATCTTTACGCGACCTTCACACTTATCCTCTTGGGAGAATCTTTGGGCTAGCATTCGCGTTAATTCACAGCCATCCCTCTTAAGAAGAAACCCTGATATGGAGATTAGTTTGTCTATGTAAAGTCAGGGTTTTGTAATTGTAAGACAGAAGGAGCGGAGAGACTGTTGCGGTGTCACGAAGGTGATATTAAATTGATTTTCACAATTTGAGTTAAGAGCGGAGTTTGCCACTATACTAAATTAGTGGATTGGGAATTTACAGTCTAAGATAGATAGAGTAGGTTAAACTAAGCTTATTACTTGCGCTTGTTCACTTAGGGTTTATTGCTTTCTTTGTATCACTCCTAGGGCCTCCTCTTGTGGTTTAACTTGTGGTTGATTAGTGTGCTTGAATAGTAATAAAATAATAATTATTATAGAAGTTTCTGGTCATGCTTCGTTTCCTCCTACACTCTTGGGTAGGCAGGACAGTGAGGGAGCGACTTCTGGGGGAAGTCGCTCACAAAGTTTTTGAAAATAATGCCTCTAATTCTTTCTTTTTAACGATTTTTTTTTGAGTTAGATGACATATTGATTTTTGCTCTTTGTTGTTTATTACGAGAGATGTACTTAAAAATATCAATGTTTATTCATGAAAAATCCTGGCATTGTGACTCAACAATCTTTCACTATTTTTTTTTTAAAGTTTCTCAAGCTCACCCTATTTCCAAGGATTCTTCCAGTATCGAGAGCAGCACTGAAAAGCAGAACTTCGAACCGGAACTGAACCGCAAACCGCAAAAAACCGTTATTTTGCTCTGAACGAAAACCGGAATAGAACCGAAAAAACAAACAAACATCGGTTTATTTTGGCTCGATGTATCTTCAGTCCTTTTGTTACTGTAATCAACTTATCAATATTTTCTAATTTAACGTCAACCATATAATTATCATATTACATGTACTTTTTTTTGTTTATAATAAAATTATATTTTTAGTACAAATAAAAATATACAAAAAATAATATTATTTATTCGGAACTGAACCGAAAACCGTTATTTTTGGCAGAACAAAAATCGGAACTGAACAGGTAAATTTTAATTAGTCAAACCGGAATGAAAAAAAAATTCGGTTTGAAACTCTGCTGAAAAGTGACTTTTGAGAAGATAAGTAGATAATCAATCCCTCGGATATCTTCTATGGATTGAAAAGTGGTCTTTTTCAGGAGTATTTTCAACTTTGGAAGGTCATGATAGTCAAGTGATCAAGGTTACGGATTCGAAATCGACGTGTTATGAATTCGAGTTCTAATGCCATTGAAGACCTGCCGTGTAGGTTGATGCATTTTAAATCTTTCGTGGTTCAAAGTATTTACACTGATGTGACGTGGAAGTTAAGAGAAAGGGATGCACACACACACACACACACACACACACACACACACACACACACACACACACACACACACACACACACACACACACACACACACACACACACACACACACACACACACACACACACACACACACACACACACACACACACCACACACACACACACACACACACACACAGCTCAGGTATTGTCTCTTGACCGTGGTTCAAAATTACGAGGACCGTTGTCATTAGCTTTCGTGCTGCTTTATAATGTGACGGTAATATGCATTCACTTGATCAACTGAGCAGCAAGCTAGAAATCATACGGAAGCATGTCAGTAAAGAGCCAGAAAAACAAACGTGTAACATTTGACTAGGAAACTTGGTATCAAATGTGATTAATGGGAGGGTGCGTAATCAAGAAAGGTATGTTAATAACCTGCTATCCACAGGTCACTTAGCATCTGATATTATTATGAAGGTGATGGAGAACTTTTGGGTAGAGTACTTTTTGGAGATAGTTTTGCAATGCGCAGTGCGCGCCTATGATAAACCACACCATTATAGTCAAAGAAGAAGACCAACATGACTTTTGTTCCTTTTTTGACCTCAAAGATGCTGAGGCAAAAAAATCTACCTATAATCTATCTAGAACCACAGACCTATTGATTCTATCAGATTATTTCTACTTGGGTATCACCATGTTTAACACAAAGAATAATGCAATAGTGTTGCTGAAGTTATTCCATTAATTTATCAAAAACGAAAGCCTAAGGATGCTTACTTATCGACATTCTATAGCCTTCGAATGGACAGGAAAAAATGCACGCTGACCATTAGGATCTTCTACATATATAAAATTACACCTCTCTACTGAATTTTTTTACATGAAAAATTATATCCCATAAAAAAAACCCTTGACTTATGTAAATTCACAGATAATGTAATTTCTCGATATGTCCTGTTCCGATTGCAAATGTGCTTGAATGAAATTACTTCTTGATGAGGTACTTTCCATTAGTCGGAGTATTAATGAGTTGAAAAAAATAAGATTTTCTTTCTCTGTTTCTCTGATTTACTCAAGCTCATGAAAGGATATATCTTCCTTGCAAATGATTTTGGACAAACATAGTTCGATGGCATTACTTATATTTTTTCATTGGACTTGAGATTAAAATCAACCTTTTTTCTGAAAAGAGACATTATTTTCCCTATCAATAGATTTACCATATTTTGTGAACTCCAACCCAGGACACATTTTAAAAATAACTTAACTGTTTTCCGAAACAAACTCTACTCATTTGTATTTCTCACTTGTCATGAATGACTTTTTCAGAAATGCCTCATGTGTTTTAATTAGTTCACAAAAATTACAAAAAAGAAAGATATTAATTAATTTTAACATTTAACAAATATTTAACAATAAATTTTGAAAGTCTATCCCTTTCTGCAGATCAAATGTTCTCCAAAAACTCTCTGAATTGGAACAGATGTTTCAGACAAAGACGTCATAAACTCAACCATTTTAGAAAAATATTGCAGCCTGAAATATCAGTCTTTTGAAACACCTTAAAAATTGTTTTCTATGTCTCTTCAACAGTATATCTATGGTACTTTTTCAGAACTTGAACTACAACCTACTTTTGGTTTTAAGTTGCTTTGTTCAACAGTATACGTTCAATATTTATGGAATTTTTTTATAATTTTCGTCAACAAGTAGTTCACTCTCAACTAAATCAAATTAAGTAATAGTGGTTTGTAAATTTATCCACTGAAACTGACTAGCTTTATTAAAACTGGTTCTCCACAACTCTAAGTATTGGATACTACAATTACAAAAATTGCTAATGCTTGAGAAGAATTTTTGTTACCGAATACCATTATTACCTTTTAGGAAATTCTTTGGTGAAAGAAGATGTAAATTTGTGGGTTTTCCCCTGAAATTGACAAAATAATTCAAAATTAGTCTGAAATTTTTCTGTTTCTGGAATAGAATTAGATTCCAATTACAAAACTAGGTTATTAAATATTCACAACCCAGAGAGAATGTCTAAAATTAAAAACAAAGATTCCTCGCCAGCCATAAAATTTTATAAATTCCGCACATTTTTGCATACCCGGAGAACACTAAAAAAAGCTGTCCGGGCTAATCTCGGACGTATGGCATGTCTACTTATCGATATTCCTCAATGGAATTAGTATCACTGATTTCTTAAAACTTTCTACATCGAATATGTAAACATGAATGCATGTACAAATATAATTCATTAAATATTTTTGTATATACATATGTATTTTATTTGTTTTGTAATAACGTAGTACATCTACAGATTAACGTTTTCTGTTTATGTATTACTTAAATCTTTAAAGTTGTGTATGTAATCTTATAATATGTCGTTGTTTAAAAATAAATAGTAGGTATCTTTAGGTATTCGATGTATGCATTTTTCGATTAACGAATTTGTTTTAGTATTACCTACTAAGCAGCTTCTGAATATTACCCTAATGTTTATAAAATAGAAAAATTGTTGCGTATAAATGAATTATCTCTCATAAAACTAAATAAGTAACATAAAAACACATTTTTTAAAGTCAATTCCTACTTTGAGTGCATGAATAGAAAGTATTTTGTTAACGATTGAAAATTTGAACAAGATGTATATATATAGGGAGAGAGTGAACTAATAGTAGGAATTGAAAAAAGAGCATGATTTGTCTGCAATATTGTAACAATGCACATCTGGTTTGGCTAAAAAAGAGGTTTTCGACACCAACTTTGTCATTGTTTTAACAGTTACATTGTTAAACAACAGAGATGAATCTAAGTTGGCGTCGAAAACCGGTAATTAATTAATATTTGAAAGAACTGTATTAACATCAAGTGTTATCCAGTACAAGTTTAAAAAAAATTATTTGAACTTGATTGGATGAATAGAAATTTTTTTTAATTAACGATTGAACATTTGAACAAGATAAATATATAGAGAGAGGGAGCTAATAGTAGGAATTGAAAAATAGATATGAAAATGATTTAAGGTATCCGACCGCCGTAAAATCGTGATTTTTTTCAAAAACTAATAAATATTTTTATAATTTTTTATAGGCCATCTTATTAGTTTTATAAAAATACAAAGTTTATTATTTTCATTCACTAGAACAAAAACTACAAGTGTTTATGTAAAAGCAGATGCCATAACTTTGAACCAGATGCCAAACTTTTAAATGCTTTTTACTCGAAATGTGTTTTTTAGAAAAACGGGGACAGCAATTGCTCAAAAAGTTTTGAAAATAATTAACGGAAATTTTTTGTTTTTTCTGTATAATAGTAGAAGTGTTTTAACTTTTAGATTTATCAATCACTATTTTATTACATAACTTACAGTCACTTATGTGAATATAATCATTATTTTTTTAATCAATTTGATGTAATAACTTAGATGAAGTGCTCTAGTTTTTGTAAATGAATTAAAATATCTCTTATCCTGAAGGTCATTTCAAAAATTAATGGCAAAGTAGCACATCAAAATTGAAAAATTGAGAATTTGTACCATAAACTTTTTGTACAAAGTGTAATTATGTAATTTTTATGTAATTTTTAGTAAATTTGTACCATTTTTTCCTGTTTTAGTAATAATAATTATTTTTCTCTCCTTAATTTTAGCAGTTTTTTCTAAAAATGAACTAAATAAATCTAAAAACCACAAAAAAATCTCCATATCTTTTTAAAAAAAAGTTGTCCCAAGTAGTCGGATACTTTAATAATCGTTTGCATATATGTAGCTGAAGTACATCTTGTTTTTCCACATTGTATAATTATTTCAAGAACTAAAGTAACTTTGACCTTTTTATTATATTCATTCTGAAGTTTTAAAATATTTTATTTTTAAATACAAAATATATATTGTTTTTCAAAATTATAGCGAATAAAGAAGTTCTCAAAAACACATGCACTGTAATGCCATAACCCACAAAAAAATTTTGATAAAATATTATTACTTTCAAAGAAATTCATGTTCCCATTTCTGAGGAAAATAATTTAAAGCATTGCACACAAATACGGAACAACTTCGATAAAGTAATATTCAAACTGAATTTTCTTTTTTAATTCAACCTTTAATCAGAATTTCCGAGAAACTTTGTTTAGAATATTCTCTTACAAATTTATTTATGATTTATTGAATATTTTTTTTCAATTTTATCTATGCGGCTTTAGTTGAAGTTTACTTGCTCTTTTTAATATAATAACGGACATAAAATATGTTTCAATTATGAAGTGGAGGAAAGATTTATGCTATTTACCTTTGGTACAAAAAAAAAATATCAAACGATGTGATGTACTTAAGTTTTCAACCCTAACAAGCTTGAATTTTCTTGGAAAATATATTTACTTTTCTGTCTGAATTAACATGATATGAAATTCCGTAAGTTTAAGGAACTTTGCTCAAAATTTATGTTTTAACTATTTAAAACTTTTCAGATATAAGTGTATTGATTTATTTTTTTTCTTTGGAAGTTGATGTTCGAATACTTTCAGATGTTAGTAGTTTTTAATCCTTTAATGATAAAATTACGTATTTATTTTGATAGAAATCTGTTCAGAACTTGCTAGCGGAGAATATTGAAAGCTTTGTGTTTCCATAAATACAACACCCATTCAACAACGTCATTCAACAACATTAATATTGAGCGACTTTTTTGAAAGATTTACCAAATTTTATACAATATGTTAATAACAATCTTCCTACATATGTTTATTTATTTTTTTATGAATTTTTATTGTAAAATGGGTTTTTAATAAAAGAAAAAAAATTACGTTATAATAACTTGTGTTATCATTGTTATCATAATTCCTTCTTTCTTAAAAGTTTCTTTCTTAAGAAAGCAACATAATTTTAAAGTTTAATGATTGAGAATATTTTTTTAAATTTAAAATTATTTCAAATAAAAAATCAATTTTAAATAGTTTAAGAATTAAGTGTTATGCTAATTTGAATATATATATACATAATACTTTTCATCTGAAGGAGATATAAGTGTAGCTGCTATTTTTTTCATTTCTTATAACACTGGCTTTAAATATCTTAAATAAAAAGCTAGTTTTTATACATAAGATTTAAACTTTTTATTCCGTAAAAAAAATTATTTTTTTAATATTAAGAATTTTATGTAATTTAAATCATAATAGAAATTTTTCTAAATTTTAAGTTTTCTTGCCATTTACATCAAATATTTATAATACAACTAAATTTTCTCTCTTTCAGTTGCTCTTTTACATTCGTTAATATAAACAAATCAATGAAGAAAAAAAAAACAAATAAAGGATAAAATACGATGTTTGTTATCTTGAGTAGTATTGAAATGAAAATAATATTGAACTTTTAAAATATTTTCTTTTTCCTTAATATAAAATAGCATTCAATAACTTGATTTTATACTTTAATTTAGTGATCCTTTATTTCCATGCAACATATTTTAAAATTTTATTGGCTTCAAGATCCCCTGAATGCAAATGAAATTACTAACAATGAACACAATTCCATTTTGCCAATATCAAAAATTTGAAAATATGTTTATAATAAATAATTTACATTTATAAAAGCAAATGACGTTGACAAATTTACGTTAAATTAATAAATCATTTCCAAAATTACTTAATAGTGTTAGAATTTTTTCTCTTTATTATTCAGATACATTTTGAAATCAACATTCCAAGAAATTTTCTTAGATACCTGCTTATAAGACTATAAAATATTTTCATTGGAGATATTTATACATATTTTAAAGTACATAGATACAATTACGGCCGGGAATTTCGAGTGATCGTTAAACTTTATATAATTACATATTAATGAGGGGGATTTAACAATGTATTAAAATTTATGGGACACTTTTGTTTCCTTTTAATGCTCATTAAAAATAAGGGTACAAAACCTTTCAACGAATTGAATTCCCTCTTATCGATATTTTAAAATTTTAACAACCGTATCTGACCTATTGATGGAATCACTTTTAAATAATGTTCAATAAGGTGAAAGTTCGGGGGTGTCATTTCGTTCACATGCACAGGTATTTCGAAAGGACATTTGTAAGCGGGCTCTAATGATCCTGGACCTCGTGGTATGCGACTGACATCCTTGATTTAGGGAATGGTTACAAATAAATCGATAGCCAACGGTCAAGCGCAGAGTTTTAGATGAATTGCATTCAAGAAGGGGACTGATTGTCGTTTTGCGGTGACTCCGGATCGATTGCCTACACAATATCACCGCGAAACACACACAATATTAATCTCGAAGATGTCACCGATATTTTGCGCTGGCCATCCGACCGGAAAGGCTCAGGCCCCGATATTGGCCAGATCCGCAGTTGACCGCGAAATCAATCGGCGCGGCAAGTAGTAGCAACAACAGCAGCAACAGTACCACCACCAGCAGCAGCTGCAACTCCGCCCTACTCGACAGCTCTGTCAACAAACTAATTCACCAAGGAAGCGCTTGGTGAATTTTGCAACCACAATTTTTATCTGCTTCGTATAGCTGAATTAATGTCTCTTTTGAAGCGACGCGATAACCGGATTATGCATTTTCCGAAACAGATTTCCAAACGAGAAGGGGGTTGTTCCGTGATGAATGTGGTTTTAGTGGAAGGGTGGAACACACAATACAGGATTTTGGATTTTAATTGGTGAACTGTCTTGTTTTCTCACAAGTGTTTGTTTCTTTGGAAACATCTCCGCTTTTCTGAAGCGTGATTGATTTAGATATATATTTGTCCGCGAAGGTTAAATTAAGTTTGTTGTGTTCTTTTTTCTTCTGGAGTTGTACTTTAAGAAAGCCATCGCAGTCAATTTATTGGAAAGTTTTAAATCTTCACTGTAATGTCTTATTAATTATGCGGTTTGTAATTGTAAGTCACTGATTTAAGCGGACGTTTTAATTAAAGAATTTTACCTCTCTGAAGTTATTTAGAAATATATTTAGTAAATATGGATAAAATTGTGATTTATGAAATCGTCTGGAAGTAAATATTGCAATGATAGATAAATGTGAATACCATATTTTACGGACTATTTTTACCATCACAGAACCATGTTTTCCTCAAAACTCATTATTTTTTCAAAAAAAAAAAAAACTTAATTGATAAAGAAATAACCAACAACTAAGTTAATATTTATTAGTTTGCGTTCAAAATTTATAATAATTCTGTCATAAATTCGGAATATTTTAATTTTATTGATTGGTTGTTTGTAAAATATTAATTATAACTATTATTCTAATTTGAAATAAAATATACGTTGCATCATAATTAATATATCTAACCTTACAAATTTTATTTTATAAGCATTAAAAATTAATTGCCTGTATGACTAAAAATCGGATTGACAAAACAAAAAAAATTAATTTAAGATCTATTTTTTTCAGTAACCTGATACATTAATATATAAAAATATTATTCAATGTTAATTGTAACAGTAGTAAGAGTAATCCTTATTTTAAACAGTAGTATTAGTAAATATTCTCTTATTATTATATAAAGTATTGTGAACAAATTTATAAATTTTGGGAATGTAGAAAAATGTTACTATGTTAATTAAGAAAATAAATTTTAAACTTCACACAGGCAACAAGACTAAAAAAAAATTCATTTGATTGACATTAGCGAACAAGAATGGTTTCTTATGAACCATTTTAAGTCACACAGTTACTTCAAAATCTGATTAACGAAAAAATAAATTTTTGTTACATATTGAAAATATCTGCTCTGGTTTAAAAATATTAAAACAACTTATTGAAGTTTCAAGTTACAACCATTTAAAAAGATGTTATAATTTTTAAGGTATTGATAAAATCTCTCTCTAATAGGAAACTTTAAAAATGCTTTAAGGTACAATTTGATATTGGTATAAATTTTAGAAAATTCATTATCTTTGTTTTACTTTTCCTCCCTCCTTCTCTCCTCCTATAATGAAAAAAAAAAGAGTACCCAATGGAATTTAAAGTAAATCGTCAAAATAGGAATTCGAAAATTTGGAGTGTGTTACGAACGCGGAAAACAAATTTTGCAATTGTTGCTAAATTTTGCTTAGAAAATTTATTTATCTCTTAAAGAAATCAGAAAAATTTAATTTTTGAAAGCTATATTTATTTCTTGTTCGAACGAAAATTTGTATTTAATTTACAAAAATCTATTTCAATAGCTTGTTTAAAAAAGGATTTGGGAATGTATGGGTAAAGTTATAAAATCAGTGGTATTGAAGGTAAACAATATTGCACTTTTATAAATATGCTAAATTATTTTATGTTCATAATGGTTTTATCTTGTTCTAGATAATTCAAATTACAATAATCTAAGAAAATTGTAAATATAAAATTGTAGCTATACCTTATTGTTAAAAATTATTTTGATGACAGAGAAGTTCAAATAAATTGTTTTACCCGTATAATTACCTTCAAAATAGTTTTTATATTTCTTATATATTTGATTATTTGTATTTGGCTTTACTATCCATTTCAATACATATTTTTAAATAAAATTATTTTGATAACATACAGTTTTTAATTTTTGAGAACAACACCTTGAGTCAAATATATACTACTAGTTGGTATTTCCGTTCTTCGTTCGGGTGAATTGAAAAATTAAACAATACTGAATGAAGGATAAAGAAGTTTTTATTGAGTTAATTTTACATGAATTGCAAATTAAACAACAACAACAAAAAAGTTTTTTGCATATCTCAGCTGAACAAAAAAACTACATTTGTTTAATTTTAAGTTTGTAGATCTAATAGCTGATATAAAAAGGATTTTTTTTGTTTATAATGTGCCGTAACTCTCTTGTGGGTCAATTTTTGAAAAAACCTTCCTATGCTGATCTCTGCTCAGCAAAAGTAACATAATGTTGCAGATTTTGTGTAATGAACGCTTAAAATAGTGTAAATAATTTTATATCTGAATGTGTAATGCGTTAATATTACTTTTTGTTGTATTTATTTTATGTTTAAATTGTAATATTCGCAAGCAAAGCCGTTCCTTACATTATAATGGCGATTTAATGGAGAAATGTTGGCGATAGAGTAAAGTTGACATCATATTTGGCGACTATGTTGGCAACTTGGTGATTGATTGAAGGATGCAGAAGTAGAAATGCTATAGAGCCATCTGGTGGGGAGCTGCAAGAAAGAGGATAGCACAAAAAACCTCTCCACAAAAAATACATATACATACCAATTTTCATTGTGAGTGGTTGATCGGTGTTGGAGAGAAGCGAGGTCATATACACAAATATCCATTTTTATGTATAAAGATTGAGTCTAAAATTTAATGCAATCAAAACTGTTTCCTCATAACGAAAATAAATATTAAATTCAAGCCTAAAATGTGTGCTATTTTGAAACGATTAATACTTAAAGAGTTTTATAACTTTATCGAAATAGCACTGAGGGGCAATTGGGAAACAATAAAACTGGGGATGTTGCAGAGATTAATCTCAGATTGCTTGACTAACTGATTATTAAAGTCACACTTGGACGCTGCTCAAATGTTATTGGCTACGCGCATCGTAATTTTAAACCACGATCAAGGAAAGAAGTGATAAATGAACTCTGACACCCCACTCTCCAAACTTTCACACCACGTCAAAGAGAGAACTTTGAGCCATGATAAATTTAATGTGCATCAGTTCTTTTATCTTGCGAGTCATCAGTGGCACCAGGGCAAGAATCAACTAATCGACAGAAACACTAACGGCCACGAGTTAACGAACATAATCACTCGGTTACTGCGGCCACCAGCTACTAAGAGAGAAATGCCAAGAGGCATATTTGAAAGACACTCTATAACCAAAAAACGACGCATCAAGAAGGAGTTGCTTGATTGTAATGAAATTTTATATGCAAAGCCGTTTGTACTGAGCATGTAAACGATTAAAATTTGGTGTCCAATGAATGAATAACGGGAACTACAGTGCATCGGAGCTGCGCACTCAGCAGGTGTCTATAAGCAGCGATTCTCAATCTGATGGTCACAATTTCTGTTGCATTGCGATTTAGGATACCTTTCAACGACTGAAAAAATGCCTCGCCTCAGGATTCGAGTTCATTATAAGCAACTGTCAGAGTTTGAAAGAGGTCGTACGATTGGATTGAAAGATTGGATCGTCATATGGGATTGATTGGATCGTCATATGGGATTGATTGGATCATCATATGGATTTGATCGGATCGATTGATTGGATCGTCATATGGAATTGATTGAATCGAATGATTGTATCGTCATATGGGTTGAAATGACGCGGCCATTGGAAGATGCTGGCAAGAATGGGTAGACAGTGGCAGATTTCAGCGTCATGATGGCAGCGATCGACCTAAGGCCACAGCAGATCGGGAAGACAGATTGATTGTCATATCACATGTCACAGCGCTTGATTCATCGTTATAAACCCTCAGATGTGCGAACCGCACACGAGTGTTCACCATGACCATTCATAGACGGCTGATAGAGCGAAATTTACTCTCGTACCGACCACTACGTCACCTACACTCACACCTGCACACTGTGGAAAAAATTACAGTGGTGCTTGGCTCGATAAGGTTGGAATCATGCTAATTGGGGACGTGTAGTCTTTAGTGATGAATCCCGTTTCCAACTGTGTCCTGACGATCATCAAAGACGTGTCTGGAGAAGCACAGGGAAGAGTGCTGATCCTGCTTTCACTATTGCACGCCACACAGGCCCTCAACCAGAAATTATGGTCTGGGGTGCCATTTACTTTGACAGCCGGATCCTTTGGTCGTCATTAGAGGTACACTTACAGCACAGCGGTGTGTCGACGACATTCTGAGAACTTTTTTGCTACCGTTCCTTTTGCAGTACCCTGCTCTTATTTTTTAGCAAGATAATTCTAGACCACATACGGCACGAGTTGCTATGAACTGTCTTACAGCTTGCCGAACACTTCCTTGGCCAGCCAGATTGCCAGATCTCTCTCCAATCGAGCATGTCTGGGATATGATGGGAAGGCGATTGTATCTACCAGGGAATGTTGATGACCTGGCCCGACAATTGGAGCAAATTTGGCAAGAAATACCACAGGAGACCATCAGGGTGCTGTATTATTCTATGCCAAGTTGTGTTGCAAATTGCATCCAGGCTAGAGGTGGGTCAACACCTTATTGGAGCTATGTAACTCTGAAATAAATCATTAAATTTTTCTGAAATTTAATTCATTTTCTACTGTGTACATTATCTTTCTACCCATCAATTCTTGTCTCTATGGACATTTTTTCGTTGTGCGTCGTTTTTTTTGTTATAGAATGTAGATTCTTATAAAGTTTATTTCATCTATTCAAGAATTCCAAATGTAGTGAAGATAATATATTTTAGGACAAAACTATACTAATAAATAACAAAAATGATAAAAAATGAATGTACTGAATTTTGTAAGTCATAATTAGGATTAAAAGCACCATCAAAAAAATTTGTGCGTTTTTTTCATACGTGAAAATAAACATACATATTCATATATTACAAAAATGATCATAAATGCTTAAGCCAAATGCTCTTTCTGAAAAATAGTTATTTTAAATTTAATTTTTTACAAGTTAATATTTAAATTTGGTTCTCTCTCTCTCTCTCTCACGCACACACTGCAGATTTCAATCTATTATATTTTGGGGATTTTTACCTGTACAGGAAAGGGAAAAGGGGAAAATAGCTAGCCATTTACCCCTATCTAAGCCAGCTAAAATTAATAATTGGCCTGTTATTTTATATAGTTGCTGCTTTATCTATTTTTGTATACCTTGGTGTTTTTATTCTTGATAATTTTTTACAATTGAACAGGATCTTATTTCTGATTATGTATTTGCGATCAGATTTTCTTGATTGCCTATGAATGACTTTATGGTTATAATCTCTTTGTGTATGAGTATATACATATATAGTTATTTGAAATGGAAACATAAAACATCACTAAAAGAATGTTTTATCAACATTGATTTTTCACTTTATAAACAAATTTCAAAACTCGTGAATGAAAAAAGTAACATACATTCTCATTTTTCGAATTCTGTTTTTATACCTTTCAGCAACACTCCCTTTTTCGTATTATGCATTTATTGCTTTCGCATTTAAATAATATTCTATAGCGTTAAAGCAATCTTTTGAAAAAATGGACTGTATTTGAGCTTGTCTCTTGATAATGGTATTTTAAATTTTTCTCTTTAACACGGAATATATTAGAGGAAAAATATAAAAATATGTACGACATGATTTTAGTTGTGGCTTAAATTCTTTTTTTCCGTAAAACATCAGTTGTTAAAAACTTGTAAAAAAATCCTATAATACTTTAATATAAGCATTTGAGTAAAAATATCAAAAGATAATGGATACACTTTTTTATTTCTCTCCTTTTGTGAATGTTGAAGTTTTTCAAAAATGTTTTAACAGAACTGTCTCTTTTCCGAAAAAGAATTCATGAATTGAAATTTTAGCTGTGACTAAAAGTATGCTAGACTTACTTTATAAAGTCTGCTTTTTGATTTTATTATGATTGATTTAGTTAATATGATTGTAATTCGTTGTGTAGTGTATAAGTTCTACTTCTTCTAACCATTTCAATACTATTTCCTATGCAAATATGTTAAGAGAGAACGTTTTAACTACTTTTTTTAGTTTAATATATAATGTGTCCGAAAAGCGTGATTACACTATCAAAAATGAATTAAAAATAGACAAAGATTTTCGCTTACGGTGTTTTTGTGTTTAATAAAGGAAAAAATTAAAAAAAAATTCTGTTTAACCGCTTCCCTTACAAATTTTTTTGAAAAAAATTGCAAGAAATCATCACATTATTTTATTTTATTATTAAATACAAGGAAATGAAACAAAGCAAAATATGTAGGTTTTAAGTTGAATTTTTATTTTTTTACAGGTATAAAAGCATTTAGTTTTTAACATAAGTTTACTATCCCGAGTTATCTCGGGCAAATGGAAAAAAGTCAAATATTATTCATTGTATGATAGTTTTGAAAGAAGGGACAACACAAAGAGATACCTGACATTCAGTACATTGGTATCTGGCTTTTTTTCTTTTTAGCGTATCCTTGGAATCTCTTTTACGGAAACATAGTCTTAATAAGGCTGTCTTAATAATGGTATACAATCGTCTTCAATATGGCTACATACAAAAGAATCACTTCCACTATTTTCAATGTTCACCTCTTTATAATCATTTTCTGAAAAGCCATCGCGTTCGCTACCTTGCATCATCACCATAATTTTACTTTTTTTCAACGCAACTATCCTTCTTTATACATTAATAATCCACAAGCCATCGTGTACTATATAATAAGGAAAACACGTGACCAGTCCCGCTAAAAGAACCGCGAAACCAACAGTCCTTGGCGAACTACTAATCAAAGCTGAATATTTTGTTTTATTTCCTCCAGGCAGAGTAAAACCATGATAAAACAAATCGCACTGACAAATTCTGATTCACCCGAGTTTTCTCGGGATAGTAATTAACTGTAAGATATACAAATCCGAGATAACTCGGGATTTTCAGGCAAGTGATTAATGAAATTCAAACAAGATTGGGTAACGTTCAATTTTTGCAACGTTCTTATTTCAAAATGGCTTCACCACAAGAACAAGTGCCATTTGTAACATGGTTTATAGAATTTAAATCTGCAACAGATGTACAACGAAAATTTCGGACTTCCAGTAAACGAAGTCTGCCTTCAAGATCCATACTTTATAAGTGGCATGAAAGATTTGTCAAAAACAAAATCTGACCACACTACCAGAAGTTGAGATGATGTTGCTCGTATAGGCTCGATGTGTTGCGGGCGGCTAGTGGTGCGCACATTAAAATCATGCAAA
Source organism: Trichonephila clavata (assembly GCA_019973975.1). NCBI lineage: Eukaryota > Metazoa > Arthropoda > Arachnida > Araneae > Nephilidae > Trichonephila > Trichonephila clavata. The sequence goes on along the minus strand of BMAO01038638.1, from coordinate 21,226 downwards.
GCATAGAAAAAAAAGTATTTTTTCCCTGAAATATAAAAAACCATAAGTTAATATTTTTATTTGTAATTAAAATTTGAAAGTGTAGCCATACACTTTACGGACACTAGTTATAATGATGTTCTTAGAGGGAACAAGGAAAAAAGATTCACACACTGTGAATCACACTTACCTCATTGTGTAAATATCTCTAATCATAATTACGGGTTAAACTTATTAAAAGTATAGTTTTGATTTTGTGTAAATTTCCAACTTCAAAAGTTCTTAATTACAATTTACACTTTTTCCCCCTTTTTTTGTTAATTTCTACTATTTTCTTTACCTTACAGCAGTGGTTTACATTTGTTATCTCTCTCTCTTTCTGAAAGTTTATAAATTATTTCTAAATAGAATATCCCACTTCTTAATCCATATTGTATGGATACTTTGCAGCAAACTGGAGTTCATATTAGTGTTTGGAGATGAATATTCAAGAGTGATATTAATAACTTTTATTTAATCTATGAGGGTTGGAACTTTAATATTGGTAACTATTTATTTACATGGAATACAAAAGTGATTTATGTCACCGCGTTTTACAGTCTTTTAATATAGTCGCCAGCATTGTGTATAATCCGTTTCCAAAGATGTGGAAGTCGCAGATGTGGAAGTCGGAACACCTGTATCAACTCCTGTTCTGTTGATAGTTCGAATGGACCGGTCTACTGAAACAGTTTTGATGCGAATGCCCCGAAGTGGTTCCTTCATCTTAGGAATTAAGTCGAAGTCACAAGGGCTTATACCTGGGGAGTATGGTGGATGGTAAAGTACTTCCCAGCCTCATCGATCCAACAAATCTGTCAAAGCCTGCGCTCCATGCGGCCGAGCATTGTCATGCTAAAGGATAGGGGCGTTCTGCAGAAAGTGACGATGTTTTTTTCACAAAGCTGGTCTGAGATGGTGCTCCAGAAATGAGTAGTAATACTGCGCTTTGTCATTATGCTGTGGGAAAATGGTATGCGTTAGGACAGGGGTGGACAACCCGCGGCACGCGTGCCACATTGTGGCACGCGGGGGTCGTAACTGTGGCACGCGAAGGCTTTTTGAAAAATTATGAAAATATTACTGAATTAGTTGAATTACAATAAAAAAAATTGTCACGAAGAGAATATGTAAGAAACAGAAATTTTCAGCGTGTGATTTTAAGGGCGCTAAGCAAGATTTTTCTTTTCTTCAGAAAAACGCCAAAATGAGATCATTTGCTCCAAACTTACATTCTACTGCTTTGTAACATTCCGAGAAAAGTGTTGTGTAACGTGAGACTAAAAACAAATAAATTCTCTCTCTCACTCTCGACGGTCGAAACTGCCCAAAAAGTCACCTCTCTCGGGGCGGTTAATTTTTAACATCTCAGATTTCAATTCAAATTTCAGCTTCCCCGTGCAGGGCTGTAGTTTATAGCTATTGGCTGTCAGCGTGATGTCATATAAAAAGGTTTTTCCGGAGATGTTGGCTATTTACGATTTCTGTAATGTCAAGAAGTAATTCTGCAATATATTAGGAGCGCAGTTGTTGATACGGTAGAAGTAATCTATCTGCACAAAGTAGCCGCTTTGTAAACCAGAGTGAGTGTGAACTTGCCTCCATGACTTATCAGAATGCTGGATTTGGAGCCTAGAAAATTTGTAGCGTAACATTGGCAAATTGTTTCTAGCTGTCAGACTCAGTTGATTTTTAACTCTGTTTATCAAGACGTTTAGCTTTTCTACAGTTGTTTGTAAATTTTAGTGTTGAGCGTATTTGTTTAATTTTTTAAAATTTTCAATATGTTTATGAGTAAACCTTTGACATCGAAAAGAAATTATAAAGAGGATATTGCAGCACGTGATTTTAAAATTGTCTGGGAAGAATAATACTTGTTTACACATCAAAATGCTTCCTAGCCTGTTTGTTTGATATGTGGAGTTTGTATAGCAGTTCCAAAAAAATTTAACTTAACCTTCATTTCAAACAACTGCATAGTTATTTCAACAACAAATATCCTGTCGGATCAAATTAGAGAAGGGAAATTATCAATAAAAAAAAGTCTTTAGACGGCCAACACTCTTTGTTCCAGAAGAGAAATGACGAAATGGAAACAATGGTGAAGGCTTCTTATGAACTTTCTTTGTTGTTAGCCCGTATGAAAAAACCATATTCTGATGGAGAGGAGATAATAAAAAGCAGCCTTTTAATTTTCGCCCAAAATGTCAAAAATATGGTTGATAAAATAGCTTGGTCCAGAAATACCGTCATGCGTCGTATAGATGACATGGGCCAGGATGTTGGAACGCAAATTGTCTCTGGACTTCAAAATTGCAAATCTTTTTCATTAACTTTGGATGAAAGCTGTGATATCACTGATAATGCGCAGTTAAGCATCTTTGTGCGTTACACGAACGAAAATTTTGAAACTGTGGAAAAACTTCTTGATTTGCGCCAACTAGTTTTAACTACAGGTGAAGACATTTTTAAGGAACTTAAAAATGTAATTGAAATTAACAAAGTAGAATCGACAAAATTAGACAGTGTTTCCACAGATGGAGCGCCTTGCATGGTTGGCAGAATAAAAGGTTTTGTTGCATTGTTTGAAAATTATTTGGGAAGAAAAGTTTTCAAGTATCATTGTATTATTCGTCAAGAAGCTCTTTATGCCAAGGACTTAAACTTGTCTTTCGTTGTTGACCCCGTGGTGCGCTGTATCAACAAAATACGAGCTCGTGCTCTGAATCGACGAAGATTTCGTACGCTTTTCCCCGAAGAAACGGAAGAAAATGGCAAGTTACTCCTTCATTGTAGTGTGCGCTGGCTTTCCAAAGGAAGTTCACTTGCGAGATTTTGGAGTTTGAGGGAATGTGTTTTAGAATATCTGGAAGAAAAAGCGATGAACTGCCCAGTGAATGCTCGCTCCTCAGGAGGGAAAATTGGCTGTGGGATTTAGCTTTTCTTACCAATATAATGGAACATTTAAACAATTTAAATATAAGATTACAGGGAAAAAATTGTATTTTTCATATCCTAATTGGTCATATATCTTCTTTTGTGAACAAACCTTTGCTTTTTTGTCTGGATTTTGGAGAGAAAAAATTAACTCATTTCCCATTCATACAGGAATTATCTGCCAAAGTTAGCAATGTTCCGAACTATGATAGATTTAAAAATTTAATATCCATTTTGCAGGATTCTTTCAGTGTCAGGTTTGAGGATTTTAAAGACGATAAAAAAAATACTGAACTTTTCACAAATCCTTTTTCGATTTCTCTTCAAGACATTAATTTTTACCCACCTCAGGTACAAATTGAAATTATTGATCTACAGCACCATATTACTCTGAAAGCAAATATAAGGAAATTATTTTAACCGCAAATGATCCGAATCACATCGAATTTTAGAAATTTGTGCCACCAAGTAATTTTCCAAATTTACATGATTTAGCGGTCAGATATTGTTGTAGGTTTGGATTAACATATGTTTGTGAAGAAATGTTTTCTGTTATGAACGTAATTAAATCAAAATATCGCTCAAAATTAACTGATATGCACCTAAAACACCTAATTTTGTTAGCATCTTCACGAGCAAATCCAAATATAGACGATTTAGTAACTACAGATTCAAAAGCCACATTAAGAGACTTCTTAGTAATCATTTAAAATTAAATGTTTCAAGTTGGTTTTTTTTTATTGTGTACCTTAGCTAACTGACTGATCCTGTAAAAATTTATCAACAATAAAATATAAGTTTCTACTTTTGCTTTATTTATTATACCATTTTCTTTTTACATTTTCATTGTATAGAATTTGCATTTAAAAGTATGTTTTTGGTGTAAATAACCCATAACAAACCTAAAAGTAACACTTTTTCACTTTTGTATATTTTTTAGTTTGGTGGAAAAGTTGAAAGTGGCACGCGTAATTTTTTTTTATCAGATGGTGGCACGCTTCCCAAAAAGGTTGGCCACCCCTGATATAGATCAATGTGCCCTAAGCGCCTGTACACGGTCTGCCTTGAAACTGTCGTACCGGTAGCTGAAGAGAGCTGACGAGATAGGTCTGATGCTGTGCTTCGTCTGTTGCTTTTGGCAGTAACTGCCAAATACCGGTCCTCATTCGGCGTTGTAACTCGGGGGCGACCTGTGCAGTAACATCTACCCACATTACCATCCTCTTGTAATCGTTGCCAAAGCCTGGAGATGACACTCTGGGCGATTCCAAGTTCCTGGGATACTTCCAGCTGGGTACGTCCCCATTCCAGTCGTCCGATAATTCTACCACTTAAAAAATCATCCAAATGCTTCCTTTGTGCCATAACTATGCGGTTATTCCACTGAAAGGCTTTTAAAGTGCTTGTGAACAATTTTACTTCTTTGCCACCATTCCTTATATACCCCTCTCTTACACTCTCGTCATTGTGACGTACTATCCGCGCCATCTGGTGGTTTCCTGTAATTTGCATATTCTTCTTCAAGATGTGTGTGATAATTCTACAGGTGAAATCTTTATTTTAGAGTTCAATTTCTGTGTGTTTCTGAATTATCCTTAATTTATGGACATGAGTGTAAATAATCAATCTTTGCATCTACAACCACAAAAACTCTCCTTATGATCACAACCTTCCCATTCCTTCCTATTCAACTTCAGATTGCTGCAAATAGTTAATTTAATATGCGTATATCAAGATTCATTAACAATGCGGTTCTTAAATCAATTAAACAATTTATATTATAGATTTCATTAGTGATTAGTTCGAAAACGCGTCGAGAATTCGCTTCAACCTTATTCGTATTAACCTTGAAACTACATCAGTTAAAAACAAGGTTAGATTTCCCATTGTACCTTTGAGACAATTTTCAATAGAATTTCTTAGAATTCTACATTTACATTTCTTGCACATCCTTAAAATGTAATTTGGACGATTGTAACCGATATAAATTAATATTACATTTATGTTTCAAAATTGTTTTCCAAAATAAAAGTTTCTTCCGTTGATATTTTTGGATAACTCTTACTGTTTGTCCCTATGAAAGGGTTTAGAAATTTTTGATTATGTATAAATATGGGAACGATTATTTTACCGTTAAATAATTAGTATTTATTGCGTTCTTTTCTCTGTAATTCTTAATATCGTAATGTGTTCACATTATCGTATAATCAGGTAACTATTATTAATTTAACTCAGTGGCGCAACAGCCCATGAGGGTCAAGACCTACTGTTTCCATCTCAAGATACGTGACCTTGAGCCCTGAGGTGCATGATGGTCAGGTGGTCAGTCTGACGCGAAAACCCCAAAGTTAAGTTCCGAAGCAAACTTGGTAATCATTTATCGACCCACTGAAGGGATGAAAGGCTGAGTTGACCTTGCCCACCGCAGGGAAGTATAATTATTATAAAAGTGATATTACATACGAGGGTGAGTCGGAAAATAAGTTTCCCCTGTCGACTGTGATCAGAGTTGAGTATGAATGTCTGCACATAAAAGGAGACATTAAGGATAAGACATAACTTTATTTTTCCACATAAGTACGAAGTAAATTGAGACATTTATCATACCGCATGATAAGCTTCAAAAAGTCTTCCTAGAAAAACCCAGAGCTTTAACGGCCCAGAAGAAGCGTTTAACGGCTTGTTTGACTTTAGCGTTGCTTCCAAAGCCACTTCCGGCGAGGTTCTTCTTGAAAGCCGGAAACAGATTACAGTCACTTGGTGCGAGATCAGGACTGTATGGAGGATGGAGTAGGCGCTCCCAACCAAGAGTTGAAGTAGGATTTTGCATTGCCATCAGCGAGTGTGGTCTCGCATTGTCATCCAACAACATAACGTTATATCTGAGAAGTCCAAGCTTTTTTCCCGAATCTATCTGCTTGATCACGTTCGACCTCTACCCAATGGTGTATCGGTGTTTTCCACGTTCAGCTGCTGTTTCGTCGTTCGCCTGTAGTCGTTGCACCCATCTTCCGTATGCAAAGCTCTGAGTGTTTCCTGGAGGGCTATTTGAAGCTTATCAAGCGGTATGACAAATATCTCAATGTACTTGGTACTTATGTGGAAAAAATAAAGTTATGTCTTATCTTTAATGTCTCGTTTTATGTTTTGACTTTCATACACAACTTTGACAACAGTCGACAGGGGAAACTTATTTTCCGACTCACCCTGGTATTAAGCATTTGAGACATCCATGTACTGTTTAACATTATATATCTATGTTAGCAATATAAAAAAAAGAAAGTGTGAAAAATGTGAAATTAAATATACTTAATATAATTTTACAAAGTATTCGGAATGAAGTATCTGTATTCATATGAAAATACTCGAAGATTTATCGTTTAATTTGCCTGATTTATCATTATAGAACTAAGAAAAAGAGTTTATCATTGAATCTCTTAGTATGGTACTACAGTCAAGTGTCAAGGAATACGCTTATTTGGTTCTTTTAAGCTCCAGACTTCCACATTATGCTACTTGGATACTTTGAGGTCTAGTTGAATTTTACGTGTTGCTTCTCTTTCTTTTCTATTATTTTTCTCGATTATGGAAGACGGAGTGAATGAGGGCTTATTGACGTCCCACTGTAAGGCAGCACGATGGTTAGTGGCGATGAACCTCATTTTGAACCACGGTCAAATGACGGCATCTGAACTGATGCCCCTCGCCAATGGGAGGTCTTATAACCAAGCAGATTCAATGGGCATCAGAGCCCCTTTACGGCGGGTCCTCAATGGCATTAGGGCTTGAACTCATGGCACCCCGGGGACGAGTTAGTGACCATGACTATTAGGTTATGGCGGCCACAATCGGTAACTCTGTTGAAGTTATGCATTTTCAAGGTTAACGAGATTCCGTAAGTTTTATGAAATAATGTAAGCCTATATATTCTAAGTAGATACAAGAAAGGAAAAAAAATTCTGTAAGCCAATTTATAATACATTTAATAATAAATAAACTATTAATCAGTCCTTTAAAAATAAAAATAAGTAGCAACATTACAAAAACATTAAAATATAAATAAAGGAGAATGGATTATAAAATTAGTTTGTAGAAAATAAATACAGGCAAATACACTGCTGACCACGCAAATTGCAACATCAAAAAGGACCAAAGATAACACAGCGAAATTTTTTTGGCAGATAACATGTTGTACAAAGATCAAATGTTTAAAATTACAGCCTCTTGTGAAGTGTGGATAATGACAAAATCAGTAGTTAGTGTGGCCACCATTGTTAGCTATAATCGCCGCCACACTTCTCGAGATAGAATCAAAGAGGCTTTGGAAGTATCTTTGGGGTACAGCAGTCTATGCGGCATCCACATATTGCCAACGTTGATCTGATGTAGCTGCGGGTGGTGTGTCCCGGGCCATTCGTTGTGCAACATGGATCACACGTTTTCGATTGGAAATAGACCGAGAGAACAAGCCAGCCAAGGAAGCAATTCAATCTGATGAGTAAAGAACTCTTGATCATTGTGTGCCACGTGTGGTTGAGCATTATCTTGTTGGAATATGGTAGATAAAAAGCACTGAATGTATGGGAGGACCACGGGCTCCAACAACTCAGAAATGTAGCGTTGGTTGTTCAGTGTGCCAAGGCAATGCGTACTAGAGGGAACGGGTGCTGGACCAGTGTTGCGATGCATAACGCAACAGTTCAGCAACCCTTCACTACGGTGTTTCCAAACTCGAATTCGACCATCGTGATATTGCAGCCAGAAGCGGGATTCGTCAGTAAACAAAATGCCGTTCCATTCCGTTGTCCATGTCCGCCGTTTAACGCCCCATGGGTGGTGCAAATTGTGGTTTCCCCTGAAGGATAAACGAAGCAATAGACGCCTTGTGGACATCCCACTCTGCTGCAAACGGCGTCGAATGGTACGAGCGAACACTGAAAGATGCGTAACAGACTGAATCTGTTTTGCTATGGCTCATGATGTGGTTGCGCGATCCATCACTGCCATGCGTACAATCCACCTATTATCACGGGCAGTGGTGCAGTGAGATAAGTGCGGTCAGCCACACCAGTCCGTCGTTTCCTCCTGCATCCAGCGATGACAGATCCACATCACAGTTGCTTGGTTTCACCCAAAACGTTGACCGAATTCTCTGAAGGGTAATCCGTAATCTCTATAGGCTTCTATTCTTCCTCGGTTGAATTCAGACACATGGTCAAAATACGCTCGATGGCATACGTGAACAGCTTACACAAAGAAATACGCACTAAAAACAATTTCTGTACTTTAAATCGGCAATCTGTTCTCCCTTTGTATAGCTTTGCGGGTGGCGTTACAGTCACCCGTGATGTGCGTCTGCGCTATAATGCTAGTGATCTGCATATTTCCTCGCCGCCAACGCATGATGTAAATTTCACATGGTTTGCATGCTTCTTTCAGTTCGTTGCATTTTGTGTGGTCAGCAGGGTAATAGCAAATGACTTTCCAATAAATAAACAATTGTAATTTAATTTCTACGAAAATAAGCTAAAATAACTGTAAGCTTAATAATTACAGAATGTATTCGAATCTAAGCCGCCATCAATTCTAAGTCACACCCCTAATCCTCAACACGTTTTTGTGGGGGGGAAATAGTGTAAAAGTGTTTATCAATGTTAAATTTTTAAGAAATTAAAAAAAAATTAAAATGAGAACTAATAAGAAATGAATCATTAATTTTAAATACATACATGAACCTGTAATTCCTCTAATCGTCAGTATCATATTCATTTCCCCATCCCAAGAATTTTTCCTCTTTCGATTCTAAGCCGCACTCGATTTTCAGGAGCATTGACACTAGAAAAAAGTGCGGCTTAGATTCGAATAAATACGGTGTAATTTAATTTCTAAAACCCATCTTTTATAATTTCAAAATTGAAACTTCTCGTAAAATATTTCTACAATCATCCTCTCGAATACTTAATTCACACATCCATTAAAATAACTCTTCAAAACTTTTATCCATCTCATATAAAATATCTTACAAGATGTATGTTCTATTTTCTTTATTTGAGGTTTAGGAAAATCAAATATATCTATCTATCCAAGAAACATAATTATAAAATTACTTTGTAGCCCTTTTTTCCCTTTATATGCAAACTCTCGCATTATTGTTAAAACCCAGAAATATACCCATTGGCAATTGGTTCTGTCCACAAACGAAATTTGGCGAGATTGGACGAATGGAATTCCAATAGGAATCCCATTGAACGATGCAGCAGAGTTTAAGGGCAGAACGGCTAATTACACGGACTATAGAACGTTTTCTTTACACTTCAATTAAGGCGCATTTGCCTCCTCGTTTGTTCCCGAGTTCGCATCCATTGCTCTTTAATCAAAGCCATAGCTGACTTCCATTCTAATCCCATTGGGTACTTGTGGGGACAGAAGTGATTCGACGGTTGACCAATGGGATGATTGAGTCTTGTTCTGATGGACAGCGCATCCAATGAGGGGAATTTCTACGCTGAATGTGATGGGGAGGATTTGAGATATTGTTTTGGAATAGTATCATTTCCTTTTCCTGCGGAAAGTCTGAAAGGAAAGTTGGTTTAATCGAAAAGTCCCCCTTTCTGTTTTGTAATTACCTTACTTTGTTAAATACAGATATCTGTTAATTGATTAGATTATACATTGGGAGTTTATTTTAGATTTTGTTTCTTATAATAAAGATAATTGTTTTTATAAATTCTCTTTTTAACCATTGTGTACAATCAAAGCAACATGGGATTCTTGCTCGTACATTTGAATAATAGTTGACGAAGAAAACATCTCAGCTACTTTATTCTTAGTATAAAGTATTATAAAGACTGAAAGCCTTAATTCTGTTTTAGGTGATGTCTTACATTAGCGTGATGGGGAAATAAGGAGAGTGAGTACTAGATCGGATATCGTCCCCATCAAACTTGTTAATAAATAATAAATCAATCCATTTAAAGTGAAACAACTACCGTTATCTGTACCACAATTTTTACTACGGAAAGGGATTCGAACTAATGATTTGACTAGTACATAGCAAACTATTAATATATCTCGACTGTAATAACTTCATAATAAATAGAACGAGTGAGTTAATGCTTTTATTAACGTCACTTGTAAAGCAACACGAGGGCTATTAGCGATGAACCTCGTAATTTTGAACCATGGTCAAGTGAAGAAGATTACATCTAAGCTTGCACCCCCCTTTTCCGAACTTCACCACCATGCCAACGGGAGGACTTTGAGCCTCGACAGATTTAACGTGCATCAACCCTTCTACACGGCGGGCCTTTAGTGGCACTAAAAGCTCAAATTCACGACAGGCCTACCACGAGTCCATGGCACCACTTTATAATAAGTATAGGAGTCTTATGATTAACCTTACAACGCTATATTTCATCACAAACACAATACATATTATTAAAATATTTTTTATATATCTTTCTGTGAAATGTTCCATTTCGTAATTAGTAATACCATAAAGCAACAACAGTTTTTTTAATTTCATTAGGCCGCAATAAAGAAATATGAAACATCAAAAACATTTCAACTTTTTTTCTTATTAAAGCTAGTTCTATGGCACGGCGTTGCACGGGCTTTTTTTACGGGCCAGTATATAACTTCTTCCCATGGATATTTTCTCTTCCCCTATCGGTTTCAACACTTTTTAGTGTGCGTGTGGTTTCTATATTAATGTCATTAAAGTTCCCCTTTTCGAAATTTCTTCCTCCACTTTACCCTGTTCACTGGGTTTGTTTTCACTCCGCTTAGCTAGATGTTGCTGGGGCTTTTCTCTAGAGTAAAACTTTATGCAGGCCCACTTTTCCGCTAAGAGCATAGGGCGCAAAAATTGGAGGGCAAAAAAAGAGGAAAAAAATTGAAATTACAACGAACGTTCCACCGCCTAACCCTTAAAAAGGGTATTGACTTTATCCCTATGGAAATTTCCCCTTTCCCTCCCTACGCCAACACTTCTGAATGTGTGTGAGCGCGCGATGTGAAGAATTACTATATTTCTATCATTAAAGTTCCCTTTTCCGAAATTTCTTTCACTTCATTTCCTTGTCATAAAATAATATTGCGCAAGCATTTATGGTTTACTGTAGGTAAATGAAGAAAATATTGTGTGTGCTCCTTAGAAAAGAGAGACACAAGGAAATTAAAAATATGTGTTAATCATACATATTTTTAATTCTGAAATACATTACCATATTTTAACAGACCATATATTGCGATATGTAGCTAGAATACCTCTTTATAATAATCACATTTTTATTAGAGAAAAAGAATATGAAATGGAAGTTTTGTGGTGTCTTTCAAAAATCAAGGCCCCAAGGCGTTCACCCAAACCACTACTTCATTAAATTTGCCCCCGTATGCATAGGCAGACCGTATGCTTTGTCATAATAATACTATTATGTCTGCTTATATAAAATAGAGAAAATCTCCTATCATACATATACTTATTATGCATTTTGTAAAATATGTTTACGCTTCTCGAAAACCAGATGACTCATCGGGAAGGTGTTATTTTGAAGCAGAATATAATGAGAGATAAATTATGAGGAAATTTCCAGACAGGGTTAAGCGGTTAATATTCTATATGCATAATTTAAGCAATAAGTAATTACGTAATTTACGACATCATGAGAAGATCATGTATTCCACAAGTGGCTAACGGAACTACAGTTAATCACATATTCTCGGAAAGTACAGGTAACGTTTAAAATGAACTCTAGAAAATACCTTCTTGTAATATGATTACTATTATCACTAAGAAAAAATGTTTACTAATTTTTTACATGGTAATTAATCAATTTCTAGATTTTTAAGCATGTTTATTTAGTATTTTAGATATAAGTTTAATAATGTTATTGCCACTGAACCTTGTATTTTTTTAAAAATTAGTTTTTAGTACAATAGAGTAGTTTACTGAAAAGAAAATCTCTTTCTATTACAGTAGAGTCCCGAAAACTCGGCAATTGATAACCCAGCAGTCCGGATAACTCGGCACACCCTTGCAGGTTAAACGAACCTGGATATTCCTGGATGTGCAGAAGTCGATGAAAATGATGTTGATTAAGGGTTCCAGAACAATACCGAGCAAGACATTACGTCCGTTGAACAAATCATTGCTGCTGTCACAATTGATGAAAAAATGTCATAAATATGATGAAGACAATAACGATATCGTACAAACTTCAAAAATGTCATATAGAGATGGACTAAAGGCTGTTAAAAACACCAGTATTTTGAACAACAAGGTGCTTCGGTAATGGACTTACTGTTCGTTCGTCGTCTTCGTGATGAAGCAGCAAAACGCAGTGTGCAGTGCGGAAGACAACAGGACCTAACGCATTTCTTTAAAAAAGTAGCCAGTTTTTGCCAAGTCTGCTACTTAATTTTTCAGTATAGGCAGCTTTATGTCTTTATAAAGTATTTTTCTGAGGTGTGTTTCATTAGGTTAGTAATATGTATTCATTAATTTCTACTACTATGAATACTATGTTTTAAAAAATTTCTACTATTATGAATATTATGTATTCATTAATTTTCATTTTCATGCAGTAAAATGCTCTAGGCCTTCACAAAGTACGCACTTTCCCTTAGTTTAAGGGTATTGGAACAATTTATTTTGTGTTGTATTCTCAGGAATATAATACATACAAGTGCCGTACAATATTTTCTGAGGAAATATTTCGTACTTACTCTTTTTCAATCTTATACTCGATACCCTCCCCTCCGGAATTTTCCCAATCTCAGTCACACTTCGGTCAACATTAGGCCGAGTTTTCGGGACACTACCATATTAGAATTTTAAGCAAAAGCATAGTTAATAATTTGGAACTGTTTTAAGTTTATAAGATCCTTGATATTTACGCACGCACTAGATACAGAAACTCACAACACAAGCAAGTAGACTGTAAAACACTGAATTTTATTTACAAAACATGCACTATATAAAGGAACAGGCACGCCACCTATCGATGACATCATCAAAAGAAAGGCGGGGCGTTAACACTCTCCCCCCTGTTGCCATGGTTACATGCAACAAATTTCACAATACATATAAACGAACTATAAATTTAAATGCATTAATATCAATTAACACACAGAATAAAACTATACATCCCTAAAATCTTCACTAATATAAATTCATAGAAATTCATGAAATATACAATCTTAAGTTGGCACAGGTAGTAAACACACTAGAGAAATAGCTCGCTTATATTCTCCTTTTTCAGTCTTCACTTTCACAACTCGAACTAAATTATCATCACCTTTATAAAGCTCTAAAATCCTACCCAATGGCCATTTAAATGGAGGCATATTGTCCTCAATGAGAACTACCATATCTCCTATCCTAACATTTTCTTTTAGAAATTGCCACTTATTGCGTTGTTGGAGTTCGTTCAAATAACCTCGATGCCATTTACTCCAAATAAGCTGCAGAAATCTCGTAACTCGTTGCCATCTTTTTAGGATATTCTCATTTAGATCAACTAAGTTAGGCTCACTGACTGAATTAATAGGTCTACCTATTAAAAAGTGCGCAGGTGTTAAAGCATTTAAGTCATCAATATTGGTTGATAAGGGACATAAAGGTCTAGAATTCAAGATTCCCTCTATTTGGATGCACACGGTCAAGAATTCCTCATAGGTTAAGTTAGACTTTCCCACTACTCTCTTAAGGTGGTATTTAACCGATTTTAGGGCAGCCTCCCACAAACCACCAAAGGAAGGTTCTCTTGGAGGAATGAATTTCCAGTCAATTCCCTCACTCGATAAGAAACCAACAAGATTCTCACCAGGCGTTTTAACCAGTGTTAGAAGTCTCTTAATTTCTTGATTTGCTCCCACAAAGGTTGAGCCATTATCGGAATACAACTTTGCACATTTACCTCTACGGCTAAAGAATAGTGTTAACGTCGCAATAAAGGCGTCAGATGTGAGATCTGTTACAATTTCAATATGAATTGATTTAGAGACAAAACATACAAATATGCAAATATACATTTTATGAAGTACGCCTTTTCTCTGATTGCGATATCTAATCATAAATGGGCCACAAAAATCTATACCGGAGCAACTAAAGAGATAATCTGGAACTACTCTGTCTCGGGGTAAATTACCCATTAATTGAGTTGTAGCTATTGGTTGGGCTCTGAAACAAACGACACACTCGTGCATTATTTTCCTACACAAGGACCTACCATGTATTGGCCAGTACTTCTGTCTTACACAGTGTAGAAGAGAGAATGCCCCAAGATGAAGATTTTTCTTATGGAAATACATAATAATTATATTCGTCAATTTATGATTACTGGGCAAGATTGCTGGATATTTGGCAACATAAGGCAAATCTGAATTTCCGAGGTGTCCACCTACTCTCAATATACCATCCCTGTCTAGGAAAGGATTTAAATTTTTGATTTTATTATTTGGTAAGATAATCTTATGGTCATGGAGGTTTCGAATCTCAGCTGAAAAAATCTCTCTTTTAGCCATTCGGATCAATTTAGTTTCAGCCAGGTCTAATTCTGAGGCACTTAGAGAACCAGACAGTATCACAGAGAGATTGTTTCAAATTACTTAGAAATCTTAACACATAGCTAAAAATGCAAAGAATTTTTACATAATTATTACTCATACACTAGATATCAGATAAAAAGGACTGCTTACAATTTGCGAACACATTCACTCTATATACAGAAACTTCAGACTTCACTGCCTTGAATTCACTGGAGTACTCAAACTCGTTCAGCAGACCAGAGCTTGGCTGTACACTGAATAACTTACCCTGTTCAAGAAACGGTGGGCCTCTCCACTACAATTCTGATTCTCGAAGATCGTTAGGACGTAGTCCACGCGAAATAAGATCAGCAGGATTTAGATTCGATGGTACGTGAATCCAATTACACTTTTCCGTCAATCTTTGAATCTTTGATACTCGATTAGCTATAAAGGTCTTGAGTTGATTCGCAGGTGTTTTTAACCATGCTAAGGCAATCGTTGAATCCGTATGAAGGACAATATCACTAATCTCCAATTTTATACAGGAACGTATTTTCTGCACAAGCTGAGCGAGAAGAACACAGGCACAGAGCTCCAGTTGAGGTATTGAAATAACGCGAATAGGTGCAACACGCGACTTGCTTGCCAGAATAGTCACATTTGCACGATCGGTCTGATAAAAACACTGCAAGTAAACGACAGCTCCGTAAGCCACTTCAGACGAATCTGCAAAACCCTGAAGGACGACTCTTAACCATGTACCGGTTAGAATAAATTTATTTATGTTCACCGTTTCAATACTCTTAATTGTGGTCACAAACTCCTTCCATTCTTTGGCAATTTGATCTGGTAGTACATCATCCCAATCCAGTTTTTGCTGCCATAGTCTCTGTAAAAGGACCTTTGCTCTAGTTAACACTGGACCCAAGAAACCCAGAGGGTCATAAAGCTTCACTATGACACTCAGTACTTCACGCTTAGTAAACAATAATTTACTCAAAATTGAGACTTTAAACACAAAACAATCTTGTAACGGCTTCCAACTGATGCCTAACGTTTTCACAGATAAGTCGGACTCAGCTGAGAAGGAGTGCTCAGCGTCGGACGACGATGAACTATTCAACAACTCAGGAGAGTTAGAAGGCCACTTGTGAAGTACCATTCCGCAAGATTGCAGGGCATCTCGTAGTTCTGACTGTAGCCGACGGGCAGTCTCTATATCAGGCGCTCCACTAACGATATCTTCCATATAGGTATCGTTCAGCAATGCTTCTGAGGCCAAAGGAAATCTCGTTTTCTCATCTTGAGCCAACTGCTGCAGGGTCCTTATAGCAAGAAAAGGAGCGTTGGACATTACATAAGTTACAGTTTTCAAATGATAAGTTACGATCTCTTCCTCAGGTCCAACCTTCCACAGGATACGCTGAAGGTCTCTCTGACTCGCTTCTACAAGAATCTGCCTATACATCTTTAGTATATCTGTAGTGAAGGCAAACCTGTGTCTCCGAAATCGAGTAATAGTCTCAAAGACATCTTCTACCACTTCTTTTATTAGTATATCATTTAGACTTAGGCCTGTTGTAGTAGGGGATGAAGCATTGAATACACTCTCAGTTTTGTTGTCAGTTTATCAGGGCGAAAAATACCATGGTGGGGTACATAGATTGTATGGGTGGTTCATTTGACTCAACAACTCTTTCCATATGATCCAACTCTTCATACTCACTCAAAAAATCCGTATACAAAGATAAACATTCCGAATCCCTAGACAAACGCTTCCACAACGAATTAAGTTGTCTCACAGCTTTATCTTTGGAATTTCCTAAACACGACGGATCCTTACTCAACGCCATTGATACTACATATCTACCATCTCTATTTCTCTTATGGGTATTCGCAAAATATTCCTCACATAAAGAAGCCTCCGTGCTTTCCTTACACTCTACTTCAACGCTTTCGATTTCCCAAAATTGTTTCAAGGTTTTGTTTAAGTCATCATCAAGAACCAACCCACAATGAACACGATCCTCCACCACCTGATCTACATTCCCACTAACAACGTAACCAAAGACAGTATTTTTCAACAACAATTGCGAGTTTTCAACATATATCTTTCCCGGCTTCAACAGCTCATAAAAGACCTCCGCTCCAATCAGCATATCGATTTTGTCAGGAACACTGGACCCAGGATCAGCTAAAGACACATGCTCCGAAATATTAACATCCACACTGACCACTTTATTTGGAATAAGATCGGCAATTTTATTGACCACCAGCATCAATAACTCCTTCTCAAAGCTTTTATCTCTGTTTGCCACCGAAGTCCTTACACAATTCTTCACCACCATACTAGCATCATTAATGCATGAAACCACGGTATTTATTTTCTCCAAATTAAGATGCAACCTCTCTGCGCACGATCTAGTACACAAACAAGATTGAGAACCACTATCAAGAAGACATCTCACCTCAACCCATTGCGAGAATTTGTTTTTAACAAATGCACGAATAGTGCTTAAAAGAACATTTTTTGCCTTTCCCTTCACAAGGCTAGTCGCTACCAATTGGGATTGCGAAACCGCTTCCGGAGTTTCCTCGCTCTGTTTTGGAATAAAAACAGGTGCATTGAATTTCTCTGAGACGGGGGATAGCTAGAGTCTTCACGCGGGAAGTGAATCAAACTATGATGAGGCTTCGAGCAAAAACAATTTTTAACTGACCGACATTCACTCAATTTATGAGGCATAAAACAACGAAAACAAAGATTATTTCGCTTAATCACCTCCGCTCTTTCCCAGACTGAAAGTCGCCTAAATTGTGGACATTTAGAAAGGGAGTGTGATAATCGCTTACAAAAAACACAAGCTGTATTTTTAGTTTCCGACAAGAAGACCTTGATACATTTGTATTTTTTTCCAATTTGGAGTTCTTTGCCATTTATTTCCTACCACTCGTTTTGATTCACCCACGGCATTTCTATTCACTAATTCATTCGAATTCCCACCTCTAGATGATAAATAAATGTCACACTCTCGTCCAAGCTGCTTAGGTTTGAAAAAGCCTTCACCCTGTTTAATTCTAATATGTGTCTTTAATTCATGATCTAGAGTCTCAAAAAGTCTATCCGAAACTATAAGATCACACAGAGATTTAAAATCTGTTACTTTGCGCAATTGACAGTAATAGTCGAAGGAAGCACACAAACGAGAAACAAATTGAACATAATTTTCCGATGGTTGTTTTTGAGCTCTTTTAAAATTATTAAGACACTCTTGTGGTGTGGGCTGAAATTCCCTTAATACTAATTCTTTTATTTTTTTATAATCGCTCAAGTCCTCCTGATCAACATAAGTAAGCAAGTTATTTACTTTTTCTCCTAGAATATTTAACAGAATCTCTGCTTTTAATTTATTAGGTACAGATTTATTTTCGAATGCCCTTTCCAAAGAATGAAAAAACAAGTTATATATATATATATATATATATACGATTCCGATTTAACGGGGACAGGAATTGTCAAAACTTTCACACTTCGAATTAGACATTCTAAGTTATCGGTTAGGGAACTCGATTCTTTTGTTTCAGAAACTTGGGATATATCGGCTAAACCCTTCTTTGCATTTATAAGCTCTAGCTCTTTTTCAAATTGGGATAATTTTAATTTCTGCAATTCTATTTCATCCCTCTTTTCTTCTTGAATATTTGACATGAGTTCACGTACAAAGTCAATATCGTCCCTATACAAATCACTTGATTCAATTAGGTTTTTCAGTTGAATCACCTTAGCCTCAGCAGGAATCTCCAGACTCATTTCCTCCGCCAACCTTATGAGCTCAGTCTTCTTATAGTTTTATTTAAAAGCCATTACTATTCACAAAAATTAAACTACACAAAACAGCTAAACAGAAAACCCAACTTCACATTCAAATTTCGAACCCAAGTAAACCAAAATCACTGACAAACGCAACCATTAAACAAGGAATAATTCAAAGGCAGACAACACAATACACTGCAATATTAATAACAACAAATTCACACTAAAACTCTACACATAAACCAATTAATGACAAGTAAAACCTGCGACAACACAATACGAATAATTAACAAACATGAATCCACCCACACTCTCAAACGCAATTCACATTACCTCAAATCTTTCATAGTCGAATTCAGCACACTTAAATCCACAGGTCACCGACCTTTCTCTCCGACTCGACAGACCAAATATTTACGCACGCACTAGACACAGAAACTCACAACACAAGCAAGTAGACTGTAAAACACTGAATTTTATTTACAAAACATGCACTATATAAAGGAACAGGCACGCCACCTATCGATGACATCATCAAAAGAAAGGCGAACACTTGATTCATTTGCAACTCTCCAGAAATGAATAAGTGGGGATCATGGCGGCGAATTCGTGATTGGCATTGTTTCTGGTGAATCATACATCCAAGTCCTTGTGCCACTAAAAACTTACAGTGTGTAGAGGCTGAGACACATTAAATCTGTTAAGACACATTGAAGAAGCGTGAAAGTTTGCAGGGGGGGGTGTGACAGTTAAGGTGTCCTCTTTGTAACTTGATTAAGGATCAAAATTTCATGAAACGTTACCAATAGTCCTCGTGTTACTCTGATTTCCTAATAATCAGTCAATTGCATTAATAAAAAATCACAGTTAATCTATTACCATTAAGCTCTAGGTCAATTTAATCCCTTAACAAGTCAATTTCTTTGCGCAAGATTTTTTAAAAAAAGTTAAATTTTCTATTGCAGATAACTCAGCATAATGTTTAATAGAATGAGAATGGAATAATTTAATTTTAATTTTCAATTTTAAAGTTTTCACATTCTTTTTCATTTTATAATTGTGGAACACAAAAAACCCTAAGCGTTTGCTATTTATAAGTAAGTACACTCTGCATGTTATGATGAATGTTTCATACATCTTAAAACAATTTCTCTTGCACTTGCAAAAAAGTTTTCATGCTCGTACTTCTTTTTCAAATGGTTGAGGGTTTCGTGTGTGTACATATATATATATGCACATACAATTTGAAGTATGATGTAATACAAAGTCTTACATTGCAATCGGGACAGAAATATAATGGCCTTTTTCGGATTATCTTTCCATTTTTATTTCTTCTCAAACAACAAACTGCTCGAAGCCTTGCCGATCCTCTTACTTATCGAAAATTTTAATTAATCTAAATTCCTGCTTTTAAAGAAATTTTCTCGCCTTCATCACAAAGAAAATTCCAGATGCGAAGCATTTTAGCATCATGGACAAATAGCATCTCTTAAAAATACGCTAGCACTGACAATCCCACTATAAGAATTTTAAAAACGAGCAGATCAAAGAGAGAAAGAAAAAATATCAGTGCTTTTAGCATACGGGCAAACCAGCTACGGTCAACTTTCGTTTGCCGTGGGCAACTTTCTGCGGTCAACTTTCGTAAATTCTAGAAGCAAATTTAATAAAATTTTAAGGTTTTAAAAACATTTAGTTATTACTATGCAATTAGAAGTTTAACAAAACTAAATCAGTATTATTTTTTTTTAAAAAAACCGTTATATTGTTCTGGATGAAATTTAAATTCCAAATTTCTAAATCGCAGATGGAAATGATACATTGTGTGCATTTTATACGAAAAATCCAACCCCTTGATTAACTAGACAACCCCAAGAAATCTCTTCTTTTCCAATGGGCTCAATTCATGTGACTTCAGAGTCACGTGATAAGTTTAACCAGGTGTTTTTAGCCAATTAGTTCAAAATCTCATGTGACGTTATAGTCACACGATAAAAGCAATCGTGTTTCCAGCTAATCAGTTCACGCGCTTCGTTGTTGCCAACTTTGATCTTTTCAGAAACTTTCTCTTAAAAAATACAAATTTATCAACAACAACATACACATAGGTAGACAAAATGCATTTTATATAAAATACATGCATAAAATAATATATTTTTTAATTTTAAAAATCCATTCGAAGAAATTTGTTTTTTTAACATTTGAACATTTTTACCCAATTATAAAACTTGAAATTTTACCCAAGTTTTACAAATAGAACAACAAGTTAAATCAGTTTGTTGTCTGTTTTGAATTCAATGGAGAACACGTGTTTGTCTTTATCATGTGACCGTCATGAATTGAGCCCATTTAATCCGAATTCAAAAAGTCATTGCTCCGAAGATTTGAATTTGAAGCAGTTGATAATAGATCTTAGTAAACGTATTTCTCGTTAGTATTCTTCGCTATGTAAGGACAAATAATTTTATAATTACATTAGAATATTTTTTATTTATGCAATATTATGGCACATACTTTTTACAAAAAGAGAGATAAATATAAATATTTTTTCAATAAGTATATTAAGTTAAGCCTATCTAAAACTGCAAATTAGTAATTTATAATTGCCTTAACCCTTTAACTGGTTTGCCCGAACATCGCACGGATTACCAAAGCTGGCCACAGCCGCTTGCCATGCGGTGTGTGGGCACTGATATTTTCTCTTTTGATTTGGA
This sequence comes from Trichonephila clavata, assembly GCA_019973975.1. Lineage (NCBI taxonomy): Eukaryota > Metazoa > Arthropoda > Arachnida > Araneae > Nephilidae > Trichonephila > Trichonephila clavata. The sequence goes on along the minus strand of BMAO01038638.1, from coordinate 211 downwards.
CATATTTTTTTGTTTTTATAAGATTGTTAGGGCTTTTTCAGAGATGTAGTTTGTCCGTGATAGTGAAATACTTCTCATATCCGGGATTTTCTTTGTGATGTAGACGGGAATTTTTCATTGAAAGCAGGAATTTAGAATCTTAAAAATATTCGATAAAGAACAGGGATTGGCAAGGCAATGTGATATTTGTTGCTTGAGAATGAATGAAAAT
>BMAO01038637.1:0-21865 GCA_019973975.1 Trichonephila clavata | reverse complement strand
TAGATGAAAAATTTCAAACTTTAACTGGTTATTCTATTAAATAACTAGCTATTCTACAAAAAAACTAGTTATTCTATAAAATAACTAATGATAGACCAGTAAAGAGTGAAACATAACAATATTAAAGTTATTTGATAAATTAATTGATCAGAATAGCTAAAACTCTCGAAGAATACATTTTATTTGCGAACGATTAATGATAAATAAAAAAAAAGCAGATAATATCTTAATATTGCTCATATTGAATAAGATTAGTTAAACAGAAAGGGGGGGGGAGAATGTTTTGCATCCATTACTGGAACAATTAACTTTTTTACTCCTTGAACAAGGATATCATATTGCTGGAGTAGCCAGTAGTCCCATGGTACTTTTTTCTTTGCTGTTATAGCACTTTTTATTTTTGCTATCAAAGATAAAAATTTTCACAAGTAAATGCAGCAATCTTTTATTTTGCCCCACGCTTATTTAACAGAGTTAATCTCTCGCATTGAATCTTTTTTACTTACAAGTTAGTCTTCCATTCTTGCAGAAATTATTGCTCTAAAACAGGCTGCAAAACCATTTGTTGATTTGTTTCAGTTTTTCTTCCCCTAATGCAGTGCGTTTCTCAAACTTTTAATGTATATTCAATTTTCAATCATAAGTTTCAATGACAATGTTTTAAATGCTGTATAATGTACTTTGTACAGTGTATGTGTATATGTATAATGCTCTTTAACACTAAAACTACAATAAGACCTTGATACATTGTAAGTATTAAATTTTGTATAAGTCTTTTAAGTAATAAGTATTTTAAGTAAATTTTAAGTAGAGTAGGATATAAGTATTGTTACTTTTTATAGTTAAAAATATACTTTGTTTTGCTTCCTTTCCGTAAATCAACAATTTTTTAAAATAATCTTTTAATTCTGACTTTTCGATATACTCACATGAAGGATTATTACGCTCCCTTAGAGGGGCACGCCTTACATTTTGAGGAACACTGCCCTAATGAAATCTGGTTATTTTTTCAAATATTATGTCAATAGCCGTAGCTTCTAATATAAACCTTTTTATTAAATTTAAAAAAAAACAATTTTCGTAAATAATTAGTAAAAATATTATTAATTAACACTTTTCCTTATATAGAATCTTTTTTTTTTAAATGCAAGACGGAGGAAAAAATGATACATGTGAAATACATTTTCTTTAAAGATTTTCATCGATTGTTTTTAGGTGTTATTTTTTTCTTCTATTAAGAAAATATAGAAAAATAAGCAGAGAAAAACTAATGTCTGTCGTAGGAATATTATATGTCACTTTGAGAGAGTTAATCCGAAAGAAAATGTTTGATAAGCACTCCAAAAGGGGGATGAAAATGATCATCTATAACCTTAGAAGCATGGCTAGGAAAACATTTACTGAAAAAAGGAATTTGTATCAAATAAGAAATATATATTTTCACTAAGATATAGACTTTTCATGTTTTTCGTTTCAAGTTAAAAGCTTCAAGAGAATAATATAAAAAATATTATTGAATTTTAATCTTTTTCACATAAGTCAAGGGTTTTTTTATTTTTTTTTGACGATTGTTATATCATGGCCATTTATTCTTCTTCATAAAGACAGAAGATGGAAGGATTTGCTCTTATGTATAATGAAAGCTATAAGGTTCGTTGCTAAAAGCCCTCGTTATGCTTCAAATACGCAGTTTATAAGCAAACAATCAATCAATACCAATTGTTCTATGTTTTTAGATATGGAATGTTTTTATTCTATTCTGTTAGACCCTAATACTAATGTCACGATACTTAATATGAATAATTTAAAAGCAAATGATTATAAACTCAATCTGAAATAGGGGTGGGCCGTGGGTAGCTTAGTAGTTAGAGCATCGAGCTCAAGACCGGAAGGCCTGGGTTCGATGTCTGATGCCACCAAATTCTCGCCGAGTACACACGGAGAACGTGCTCCTTAAATAAGTGAGTCCAAATGGTGTCACCATCTATCGTGTTGTGTGAGCAAAATCATACTATCACCTTCTTGGGAGCTCAAAGCTTAGGCTAACGACAGGCGTAGATCTAGCCCTTTGCCATGATGAATTTCGTTGGCCTCGATCTGACTACGTCAGACTGGTGGTATTAGTAACAACAACAACAAAACAGGGGTGGCCATCCTTTTTAGGACGCGTGCTACTTCCAAATTTTCAACGAATGAAAAGATGAAGAAAATGTAACTTATAAGCTTATTATGTAATTTATACGCAAAGAGAGCACATTTTTATTGCAAGTCTAAGCAGCAGTATAATTCAAAAATAACATAATAAATGAGAACAAATCACAAGCTTAGATTTTGTTAATCAGTTCAGTTAATTTTAAGCGATATTTTGATTTTATTTTGTTCACAAACGTATGTTGATTCAAATCTGCAACACAATCTGACAGCCAAATCGTTTAAACTTGAAAAATTGCTTGTTAGTACAAGTTTTCGAAATTCCTTTTTACTTTTCAGAGTAGTATGGTGTAGTAGACAACAGTTTTGATTTGGATTTATAGTGGGTATCAATTAACATAATCAGAGAAATTGAAAAAAGATTTGTGAAAAGAATATGCAGTTTCTTTATCATTTGAAAATCATCAAACCTAGTATTGAAAAAATCTTGGTGGAATGGGTTTGTGTATATTAAATTTTTAAATCTATCACGGCTCGGAGCTTTGAAAACTATGTCAGATATTTCCTTGCAAAATTAATTTTCTTTTTCAAAATCAAGGCAAAAAAAAGCAAAAGTTTCCCCGCATAAGAAAATATATGACCAAGTAGGGTAAGAAAAATTCAATCTCTTCTCTGTATTCTTAAATTTAAATTATTTTAATGTCCCATAATATAGGTAAGAAAAGCTAAATCACGTAACCAATCTTCATTCTAGAATAGCAAATACTCACTGGGCAGTTCAATGTTTTTCTCTCGGATATTTTCAAATTCCAAAACTTTGTGAGTGAAAAAGGCTTTGTGGAAAGTCAACTTTCACAACAATGCAGGTGTACTCTCAACATGATATATTTATATTGTAACTCATTTAAATGTATTTAAAATAAATTTTGAGGGTGTTTTTTTGTCTGAGACAATTGCATTTCAGTAAAATTGTAAAAAAAATGTCATTTATTATTTATTTTTCAATTTTTTAAATTTCTTATTACGTTTTCACATGCCACTGCTACAACACCGCTGTGTCACAATGTGGCACGCAACCCACGATTTGGCCAGCCCTGATATAAGAAGACGACCTTTGAATCATATATAATAGGGTGAAGAAATAAAAAGAAAGATCAAAGTATCAGAGGTCAAAAATATGAAATTCCTACTATAGGATAATTCATAATACTTTCATACACACTTCAGTTTTAATAGTGAAAAAAAAAGAAAAAAAGAAAGCAGAATTTCTAAAACATGTTACTTTAACTTTCCATACTGATCCATACTTTCCATGTTACTTTTTTTTGAAAATATGATGCATTTATATAAGAATCAAAATGCAAAAATATATATATATATATGCGTAGTTTTAATTTAACTTAAAACATTATGTAAAAAAAGAAAGCAAAATATTCCGTCGGGTTCTTCCTAAAGGCTGTTTTTTTTTTACAACAGCCAAGTTTATCATGAAAATAAATTAATCATACTTCTTTTATTTCTTTATTGTTGTGGAGAAATAGTTTTGCAGTTTTCTAAGACAAAAAATGCAATTGTTTTTGTTCACAATTCAATGAATAAAATTAAGAAGAATAATTACATTTTCTAGTTTTTCCTCCTAATAGTTCTTTTTCTTTTCAAACCTTATTTACCTTAAAAATAGGAGATTTTTTCTACGAAAAAGTGTGAACTGTTTGTACAAGCTATATAAAAACTAAAACAGACGTTTGATAGTAAGAAAAGAAAATTTAATGGAAGTTTTAATTTACTCAATATACTAATATTACTTATAGTTTTCCACTCAGTAATGAAAAAAATTTCGAATTCAGGAAGGATGTAATACGATCAATTTACTACAGAGCAAAATGTTATTTCGAATTTAAAAAGGAATCTAAAACTGAATATTTTGGACTACATGTACGTATATATGAATAGATATATGTAATCTAAAATCCTGTACTTAATTGCCATAAATCTCATAAAACAAAGCAATAAATAGAAATATAACAAGGCAGTATTGGTCAAAAATACTGTATAGCCTCAGGAGTATAATTGCAAATTCTTAACCTTAGGAACTATTATTGTAGGATTTTTAAACACAGTTTTAAGGCATCGGACTAATTGCGACAACTTTTTTTTAAAAAAAAAATGCAGATATGGGGATATTTTTTGTTGTTGCTGTTTTTGGATTGGCGTAGAACATTTTAAGGTAAATATGCTAAATTTACGAAGAGAAAAAAGAAATTATTATTACTAAAATGGGGGGAAATTTGTAAGAATTTACAAAAAATAACATAAACGTATCCCATTCTGTACCAAATTTTTATAAACAAATTGTCAATTTCTCAACTCTGATTTGTTGCTATGTTATTAATTTTAAATGACCTTCAGGATAACAGATATTTTAATTTTTACAAAAACTAGAGCATTTTATCTTATGTATTATATGAAATTGCTTAAAAAGACAGTGATTATGTTCACACACAAGGGACAGTAAATTTTGTAACAAAACAGTGATCGATAAATCTGAAAATTAAAACATCCACTATTTAAAGAAGAAACACAAAAAAATTCAGTTAATTACTTTCAAAACTTTTTGAGTAATCGCTGTCTCCGTTTGAGCATTTTCAAAAAAAAAAAACACGCTTTGAAGTATGACATCTTGTTTAAAGTAATAGCATCTGCTTTTACTAAAACACTTGTAGTTTTTGTTCTAATGACGGAAATAATAAACTTGGTATTTTTATAAAGCTAATAAGATGGCCTAGAAAATGAAAACATAAGAAAATTGCCAATTTTTTTTTGGCAAAATTCACAATTTTAGGGGTTTTTCGGACACCTTAAGATTATTAACCATCCTCTATATATACCTTTACCACTAGATTGCAAGGAAGAGAAACGGGTGCAAGATTTGTGAATATTAACGTCGCACTGTTCAGATACACGAGGGCTTTTGGCGACGGTCATGGCAACTTGAACCATGGTCAAGTGACGAGGACGATACCTGAGCTGGCATCCCCCTCTCCTAACTACCACACCGAGGATATTTGAGCTCTCGATAGATTTAATATGCATCGCTCCCCTACATGGCGGGTCTTTAGTGGTACTGGGCTCGAACTCATGACATGCCAGCCCCAATCCGATACCTTGACCACTCAGCTACCGCGGCCACAAAAGGGTGTAAGAAGAGTATAGGTTTTTTTTTTAATTAGAAAGCATAATAAATAATCATAATATAATATAAGAATGCGATTCCATTAATATAAAAATAACAATTATATTATGAGTAGTTGTGGGTGTACATATATATAAAATTTAAAAATATTAGTATGCATAAAAAAATTGTATATATAAAATTTTTTATATATATACAAATTTAATAAAATGTTCAAACCATGTGATGCTGTTGTTGTCATGCCCTTCCCTAAGGGAAGGAAAGAATGTTACCAGAACCAGGTTGGACTTCTATACGATAGATGGAGACACCACTAATCTCCACAATTTAGGCATGGAACTGTAGGGGAGGGAAATATTATCCAACTCCCTGCATCCGTGGTTTCTGCTGCGACCACCAACAAGACTTTCAGACCCACTGTTTTTACTAGTATGTACTCCGTGTGAACTTGGAGGGTATTTGGTGGCATCGGGCATCGCACTCAGGCCTTCTGGTCTTGAGTCCGACGCTCTAACTACTAGGCTAACTAAGGCCCTAACACGCGTGATTTTTATTGTATACTGACATTCTTGAACTTTCGAAAAGTAGAAAAATGTTAAAGTGTAATAGCTTTTTTATATCAAAAATCAAATTTTGATAAGGAGAAGTAGGTATGTTTTAGAATTTTTTAATATTTATTTCAGAGAAATGACACCTACGTAATAGGAAAAAAAACCCGCGGTACCTTATTAAGTATTGAATTTTCAAAAAATAAATCTACTGTACAAATAGCAGCACATTGTGGTTCTTCAAAAGCAGATACATTGATTTTGTAAAATTGTTTTGAACAGAATGCATTTTTTTTAAATAAAAAAATGAATGTTTTTTTTTATTATTCATCCTACACTGATAACGGCTGAAACATTAAAAAATTTTTTAAACTGTTTTTGTATAATACACATCAGTCTGTGAACTTGGCCATGCCTCTCATATCTAAAAGTGAAATATTAATACATTTCTAAACGTTTATTAAACTTCTCATTTTATAGTATGTATTTTTAAAAAAAAGATATCACATTTCTGAATTCCTTTTGTAATCTAATTTTTATAAGTAGAATTTTATATTTGTAAAAAAGGAACTAAAATAATTTTAAGGTGCACTATTTACTTTCAGTATAATGTTATTTTAAAGCAAAAAAAAAAAAAAATAGAACACTTTATAAAAGTACTAGTTTCGGTAAGATAAGTATGTAATTATATCACAAAGGAGAGATTTCAAAGAATTAGTTTTATTTTCCTTTCGCCTCAAATGAAAATGGTTGAAGGACTTAAGATAGATTATTTTATAAACTCTTAATTCCTTTGAAGAGCATTAAACAATCTGTCTTTAATTAATTGAAGCAATCAATACAAAGTAAAGAAAACTCATCTCTGTAGAAGCTTCAAAAGATAGCTGCTCAAAAAATGATGAAAGGGAAAATTCTAATTTATTTTTACTCATTCATCACTTTTAAGAAGTATTTGATGCTATAAAAATATGTCATAGATAATTGCTTTCTAATCACTTTAATTTTAATTAAGATGAAAATAAAAAGAATAAAATGAGATGCAACAAATATTATTTATTCATGGTTTTCACATTACTCAATATTAACATTCCTATCCTCATACAGTGTGATCTATAAAGAAATATACAGTTCCAATGCAATCCAAATCAAGAACAATGCAGGGTATTATATGTTACCTATATCAAATTCGTTTTGAGTTATTTTAAGGTTTGCAACAAACAATCACAGACGCTCTATAAAATAACCCTTAATCCAGCGTTTCTCAAACTGTGGGGCACTTCCTCTTGGGGGGGGGGGGTCATAACTCTACAAGGAGGGCGCGACCATATTGAAAAGTCAAAAACAAAATATCATTTTTAAAAAATTATTAATTTACTGAAAATAAACTATCAAACGCATTCTGACATAATAAAAAATATAATTAGCATTTACACTGATAGAATAGACTTATAAATGTATCAATACTGCACAATGCATTTTATAATCAAGCAGACAATTAAGAGACACAGACAATTAACAATTAAAAGAAATAAGTAACAGACAATTTTATAATTAATTATACCAAGTTAAGAACAAGTTTAATATTTGCCAGTGACACCATGGACTTGTCATACATAAAATTATACAAAATGTTAACAATTATCTTGATAATTTGTACGGTTTATAAATAATCCCTTAACTACCAATTAAATTTACCCGATTCGTTCCCCAACGCCTTCGTTTTCCCCTTAGGAGTGCGTATGTGATTAATTGGAGAGGGGAGAAAATGAATAAATGATATAATGAATAATACCTTTGATATAAGTAAATCATTCGCAAACACTGTGCCAGGAACATGGCAATTGGACTGTGTCTAACTGGAGCAATGTCATGTTTACTGATGAGTCAAGATATGCTCTGGAGCCGGATGACACGCGAATAAGGATATGGCGTAAACAAGGAACACGCAATCAGCCCCAAAACATCACCGAACATCACACATTCCGAGGTGGAAGCATTATGGTGTGGGCAGGGATTTCATTAGGATACCGCACCGACCTGCACAGCTTTAAACGGAGTTCTGTGACGGCTGTCCGGTATCGTGATGAAGTCGTAGAACCCATTGTGAGATTGTACGCTGCAGCAGTTGGCCCTACTTTTGTTTTAATGAATGAGAACGCACGTCCCCATAGAGCTGACATCGTCGATGTCTACCTGGAGAGTGAAGGGATTGCGCGCATGGCATGGCCAGCATATTCGCCCGACCTTAATCCCATTGAAAATCTTTGGGATGCTCACGGCCGTGCTGTATCTTCAAGTTTCCCACCTCCAGCCACTCTTATTGAGCTGGAAACTGCTCTACAAGAAGAATGGCGATTGCTTAATTCTGCGGTGGTTGACCACCTAATTGAAAGCATGGGCAGAAGGTGTAAACTTTGCATACAGATGAGGGGGGATCACATGCCCTATTAATGTTCTTTTTTTCATTTTATGCTGTTTATTTTCACTGTATACATAATTCTGCTTAAGTCTCCAATATGACATTATGGGATAACTTAAAAAAATTTAATATTGTTTTCATTTCTGTATATAATTATTGATTTTGTTTTATGCATAAAAATATATGCTACTTTACTGCCAAATTTGGTGTCATTCAAAGCAGTATTTGTTGATTTTCTTGCATTTTACATCTACGTGCTTATATTTTGGAAGTGAGTGTAGAACCAAAAGTGGAAAGTAGAGCACATGTAATTTTCTCTCTTCAAACAATTATTAAGTGCATTTGGAATTTATCAATGAAAATTTACTGAGAATGGATCAATAGACGGTGATTAAATCCAGATAAGAATCGCCTCCAACTTCGTAAAATTACAGGTATTGTGATCCTTATTTAAATAGAAGTTAGCTTATTAGTGTGCTACGTAGTTTATATTCAGCGTGTTTAATCTATCATGGAATCATTTCAGGGCCCGTATTATTATCCCCAGGCTATTGAGTCTCACCTCCGCGCTCTACTATCTGATCTGTTATCTTAATTAGATTGTTATTGTGTCTGCTTGATATTTTGGTAACAATAAAATAGTTAGTGTGAATCATGTCTGTTGATTATTCAGTTTCTCCCACACACCTAGCTGGGTCTTCGGGTAGACAAGGGGTTTCAGAGGGAAGCAGGAATCGACCGGCATTACAAGCTCTTCGTAAATTTAAGCAGGACACCAAAGTGTTCAAACAACTTTTAGCGTGACTTAACGAGTTATTTATATGTGAGAAATATATGGCACTCTTAGTTTTAGGCGAACGTGTCTAAATTTTTAAAAAATTATTACAGTTAAAATGTCATTTAAATGATTTTGAATGACTTTGAAAATATCGTTAAAGCATTAACTGCCCTTCTCTGCTCATTATCTTCCTATTTAGTAGGATAACAAAAGTAAACAAAAATTACATAATTGAGTTTTTTCTTCTAGACTAGCTGTAATTTTCATTACAAAAATTTAGTCAAAATGTAAGACATGTACCATTTAAGAGAAAAATTGAAATAGAAATTCCACGAATATATTTGATTTTGTAAAAAAAAATTAAGCGTCGATATAAGTTCCTTTCCAAAGCATTATTTTGGCAAATCAAAACTATAATTAAACGCAAAATTCATGAATGAACAACTAATTTTTCGTTCTAAAATAACTGTTCAATTATATTGATTGTTTTCAGCATTTTTATAATGAGTTATTAACAAAACCCTCTCATTTTTGAGTTTTATGTTATAATTGAATTAAAGCTAAAGCTTATTTATCTTTTTAAGCTCCCATAACCCTTATCCCTTGGGATTAATTTCGGTAAAACCCAACAACAAATTTCAAGTATGTAGTTCTGATAGTTCAAAAACAGAAATATGTGTGTTTATCTATAATGCATTCAGACTCCATATATCTCCTCCAAGGGGTTGATTTCTGCAAAACATGTTCTTATTGAATCTCTACACAACAAAAGAAATATTCTCACAAGAACTCATACCTGAGGTAAAAGTTTGGGAAATCTCGAGATGAATGAGTGAGTTTCTTTTCTCCTTTGTATAAGGAGGATTAAAGATAGGTTTTATAAATTAAGGTATCCGACTACCCTAAAATTGGGAATTTTGCCAAAAACTGACAATTTTTTTTATGATTTTATTTTATAGACCATCTTATTAACTTTATAAAAATACCAAGTTTATCATTTTCCATTCACTGGAACAAAAACTACAAGTGTTTTAGTAAAAGCAGATGCCATTACTCTAAGCAAGATGTCACACTTTAAAACGCGTTTTACACGAAATGTGATTTTTTGAAAATAATCAAACGGGGTCAGCAATTGCTAAAAAAGTTTTGAAAATAATTAACTGAAATTTTTTGTGTGTGTTTTGTATAATAGTAGAAGTGTTTTAACATTCAAATTTATGAATCACTGTTTTATTACAAAATTTACAGTCCTTTATGTGAATATAATCACTGTTTTTTTAAGCAATTTCATATAGAAACTGAAATAAAGTGCTTAAGTTTTGTAAAAATTAAATTATCTCTTATCCTGAAGATTTTTTCGACAATGAGTAACATATAGCAACTTATCAGAACTGAAAAATTGAAAATTTGCTTATAAACCTGTGGTACAGAATGGACCGCGTTTATGTTAGTTTTTGTGTTAAGTTTTACCCATTTTAGTTAAAATAATTTAATTTTCTACTCTTAATTTTAGCACATATTTCTTTAAATGTAGTTAAAAAATCTAAAAACAACAACACAATCCACATATCTCCATTTATTTTTTAAAAAAATACCGTCGAAACCACTCAGATACCTAAACAGGGTTGACAGTACCCATCCAAACGACCCTTAATTACATAGGAACATAGAGTTACGGTTCATTCTGAGAGGCAGATAAGAGGAAAGTAGAAACGAATCCTATATATACGAGATCAGGCAATACATGCCATTGCGTCTGAAGTCATTTTCTAACATCTTACGTAGCATATGCCCTAAGACCGGGGTGGGCAAAGTTTTCCAGGTATGGGCTACTTCTAATTTTTTCAAGGTGTTGCAGTCCATCTAGTGGCGAAGGTGTAGTGAGCTAAAAGAAAGTACACAGTACGGTCGTACCTCCATTTCGCAAACTTTTTGCTTGAATCAGAACATTTTCCAATTTTCTTCGTAAAATAGCCTCCAAATAGTGAAATGCATTTTCTATTCAACAAAATTTTATCTATTGATTAGATTTTTTTCTCCGTATTTTTTAAAGTATCGTATTTACTCGAATCTAAGCCGTACACTTTTCCCAATGTTAATGCTAATGAAAATCGGGTGTGGCTTAGAATGGAAAGGGTAAAAAATGTGTGGGGTATTTAGAGTAATTACAATTTTATGCATATATTTTAAAGTTTTAATACTGATAAAATAACTATACTTACTCACTTCTTATTAGTTTTCATTTTATATTTAGTTTAATTTCGTAAAATTGGATAGCGATAAACCATTTTAGACTACTTTTCAATTTTCACAAAATCTTGTTGAGAATTTGGGGTTGCGCTCAGAATCAATGGAGGCTTAGATTCCAATAAATACGGCATTTCTTGATATCCGTATGATGGAATGATTATTAGGTCTTAGAGATGGTGGTCATCCCAAAATATCTTGGTGGTCCACCGGTCGGTCACGATCGACTTAATGCCCATTTTGGTCCTAAGACTCTCAAGTATTTACCGCATACAAATTTCCACTAAGAAGCAGCATTTTACTCTTCTCAGAAAGGAAATCAGAGCCTTTAAAAACTAGATATCATCGCTCAAAGTTAATATATTGTTGTCACAAACTCCCATCTTCTTAAAGCGACAGCAGCGCTACCTTTGTAAAAGGAACTATAATTGACTCAGAATTAAAAATGGACGCGTAGGAGGAACATATTGAAACTACGCGGTAGAAACTAAAATTGATATAGATGCTTAGAAATGTTATTTGTTTAGAATAATTAGTGTCGTGTAATGTCCCGAGTATTATTATTATGTGTGCTGTAGAAATTAAAAACATATAAATTTCACAAAAGGACTTTTTATTCATGGACTTTGACTTGAATCAATGTGTGGCAGCCCTCCATTGAGACAAGGTAAGCCATTTTACCTTGATTGTTTTCTTCATTTTAAGTAACAAAAAATGAAACTTGTGATGCGACGTTATTTTAAGCATTAACCCAGATTCGTAAAGTTCGCATCATGCTGAATTTAAGATTAACTTCCTAGATTACTCTCTTCGCATTGTTAATAATTTAAGAATTCACTGAATGAAAAAATGAAATTACACGATTTAACTTAAAGAATTTATATTTATTTAAACAGTTAAGGTTGTGACACTAAATGGATGCAAAAAATAACCACTAATCTCAAAGAGAAGTGTGAGTGATACTGGAATCTCCACAAGGGGGTCAAGCGAGCCTAGATATTATGTAACATTGGGGGGGGGGAGAAAAAACTTAAAGTTCTGTCCAAATTCAGCCTGGTTTTCGAGTGCAGCTCCTTAAAATCTCAGCCGCATCGCACCAATATCATTGCGGGGAAACTTGCTTTCGGATTTTTTAACTTTTCTAATTGGAGGAGACACAGCACGTAGTAATACCGTTAACATACTTTATGGGTGTAATAACCCCGAGGGTGCATGACGCACCCCAACTCTAAGGAATGTGTTGACATCCGATCAACAGGGAAAAGTGAAAAAATCACGAAATAACAGGGGTCGTATATTGTGCTGCTGGAGCCCCGTATCACTTGATAACACTGTCTGGACGTAATTATTGATCATCTGGATGAGTACTCTTACTCTTTATAGTTTTTAAAAACAATTTAAAATTTATTCGTTCATTTTAAATTGTTTCGTTCCAGATTCGCTACCAGAGTGACAAGCTTGCAGGGTGTGTACAAAGTACAGAGACAACTACATAGGAATACAATTGCATAGGAATGCAGAGACGCAAATGCCATAGTTACGAGCTATTGTGCAAAGAATAAGAGAAAGAAAACAGAAACAACAACACATTAAAGGGACATAAAACCTTTTATTGAAAGGTTTCACTACAACAGGTGTTTGAAACTAGGACCAGAAGTCATCTGGCAGGTCTGACAGCACCACTGCATGGATTTTTTTTACTTTCTGAAAGACTCCTCCGGGCAGTCTTATGATAGATTGCGTTGAAGGAAAAGTTTCGTGAAAACAGGTCCTGGTGAAAGTGCTCTTTGTATATTCTTTGCATCATAACTCGTAACTCAGTGTTTCTCAAACTATGGGGTGCGTCCCTTTAGAAGAACGCGTGATAACTCTACAAGGGGAGCGCGAGCAAATTGAAAAGTCGAAAAACAAAATATTATTCAAGAAAATTTTTAATTTATGGAAGAAAAACAAACAAAATACATTCTTGCATAATAAAAAAATAAAATACGCATTTACATTGATATAATAAATTTAAAATATATGAGTAATGTACAATCTTCTTTATAATTAGTTTAACAAACCTAAGTTAAGGCGATATGGTACCATCTTCACAATATTTTTTATTTTTAATGTTTGATATTTGGTTTTAATTGTATTTTATAAAGGTTAATATTATAATATTAATTCCATACAAAAAAATTTTAATTTGTTGCAAAATGCTTGTAAAATTTAAATTTTTTAGCTTTTTTAAGCATTTTTTAAATCCCTAAAGTGTTTTTAAATATGTCTCTTTTCTTTCAAAAATTTTTTATAATATACTACATAAAAGTGTGCAAGGATTTTTTTCTGCTGCTGCTCTTCAATTTTTTATTCATTTTTTATAGTTAAACTTCCAAAAATTCCCAAAAAAACATTAATTTTGATTTTGAAATTTCTTAGAAAAAGTACTAAACATGTTAGAGCTAATTCTGCACAGTTTTAATCATACATTTCAGAATATGTATAAAAAACTTCAAACCTATAATTCAATTATCAAAAAAAAACCTTAGGGTTTTGAATAACAGTACATGTACAGAAATTCAACATGGAGAAAAATGAGAGAGTTTGAAGTTTTCATTCCATGTATAGCATGACATAGTATTCATCGAATAGTCTGAAACTTTTACGAAATGTTAATTAGCTTATTTAAAACTACTTACCATAAAAAATTGCACAAATGTAGAACAATTAAACAGTATACTGCCATAATGAATATATAGAAAAAAAAACGAATGAAAGATCAATATTTCATAAAACTTTATCTTAATAATTTTAAAAAAAATAAATACACACACTTCAGAGCTCATTCCAAGCTCAGAGCAAATGCACAACATGTACAAACGATGTTTTTACCTTTATTTTTTTATTTCCATGATTTTTAAAGCCTTCGCATGTTAAATATTGTACACGAATAAAAGCAAAATCAAATAGCAGTTTACAGGTAAAATACATCAAAATCTAAGAACTGTATATGTTCATTTGCTTAAATAAATATCTTAAAATATTTTAATAATAAAAGTGTTGAATCTCGCACATATGGGATATATATATCACCAAAAACAAATATATATAAATGGGAGAATTTTTCTATTCTTGCGAATTAGATTTTTAATTATCTGAATTATCAAAATGAGATTTAGTATTTGTGCTTTGCGAAATTCCGTTTTGAAGTTTTAATTTCATTCATAATAATATCATAAAAAGCACGCAAGACTTTTAAATCTAGACCAAATCCATTTAATCTTCCATTAAATAATTTACAAACTAGAATTTTCGCATGAATTGCACAATTCTTTCTTAAAACGATTTATTACTGCATATATAATGTCAATCTCATTGATGCGCATTAGAAAAATAATTAATTCATTTTTATCAGGCTCTTTTCTAGCAGATAATCGGAAATGTAGGCGTGGTAATTGCTGTTTAGCATCAAACATTGCTCCATTACTTAATGAAAATGCAGGTGAAGCTTTGAAATTTTGCAGGCATATTTATAAAGGTTCGGGGTATCAAATAAGCCAATACAAATTTTTTGACAGTTTAACGATCCTTAGGGTACCATATCGCCTTAAGAACAAGTTTAAAAATTACCAGTGACCCCTGGGCTTGCCATATATAAAATTATAATCAACAATTAATATATATCTGGATAATTTTCACGGTTTGCATTTAATCCATTAACTGCCTATTTAAAGTTGTATGATTCCCTCTCCAAGGTCCCCCTCACAGGGGCTCACCTTCTTTAGGTGAGTACGGGTGTCACAATCCCGAGGTGCCCTAGTGATTTTTTCCTTTTCCCACGGGATTTACTGTCTTTGGCAAACACGGGCTTCACGAACCCAGGGTACCCTAGTGATCCTTCTCTAATTTCGACCCTCTTTCTTGTCATTCAATTCATTCTTTCTTTCTATTTTCCCGTCTAGACCACAGATATTAAAACAAATGTTTGGCGCAGTATAGCCGAAATCGGCTCTTGCCCCAATAAACCCCAAAATCATTCACTCACCCTCTCCAAGGTCACAGTTTTCCACGTGGGTGCACATATGGGATGAGTTGAGGAGAGGAGGGGAGAACAGGAATAAATTATAAAATCCTCTGAACATATATATTGTCAAGGTCCTTTTATTGCATTCCAATGCATTTGGAATGGTTCTATGAATAGCAGTGCACAGAACATATCGTACTTTGGAAAGACGTATATATATGTCCAGGGCAATAATCGCTTTGTTTTAGCGAAACGTTTATATACGTCGGTGGCACTTAAGATTTTAAAGTCGTGGTGTAATTTTAGCGTCAATGTACAGTATTATTGAATTCAAGACATTGTTATTCTATTGGGGTAGGCGCGATGAAAATTTTGATTGGATATTGGGTCGCAAGTGAATTGAATAGTGAAAGTTTGAGAAGCACTGTCGTAACTACAGCATTTGTGTGTGATCCTACATTCCTTTGTGATTTCGAGACGATTTTGTACCCCGTACACACCCTGCAAGTTGGTCAATCTGGTCGTAAAACAACCTGTATATATTCCGTTTTACTCTCCATGACTGCACAGAAAAAAATATAAATACCTGTAATTTATTAAAATTTTGAAAGACACTTTACTTTTATAAGAAGTTTTTAAATATTTTAATAACGTTTTCAAAGATCCTGTTAATCACCTGTGATTTCTTTCAGTCCAAAGAAAAAACCTCCGGTCGCTTATGATGCGAATTGTTTTTATTTCACGGTTACTGGTTCTTCTACAAGTACCAGCTTACTCATTCCCCAAACGTGGAATACTGGATAATTTTCGTTTAATCTTTCAAAAATATTTCTCCCTGAATTTCTTCTTGTTATTCTGGAAAAGTTTTCTTTAATTAATGAGGAGTGTTTTGTATGAGTGATGAAAGAGTCCCTCTTGAATATCCTGGCGATGTTTTGTACCATAAGAAAAGGTTTTCCCATTATTCTAAATTTGGATTAAAAACAGTATGGTTTTAGAATAAAGCTGTGTACTTTCACAACGATTCACAAAGTTTTGCATTGAAAATCCAGAATTTCTTTTTAAAAGAGGATTTTTCCTTAATTGCAATATTAATTAAATATTTCAGTATTATTTTAATGCATCCTGTAAAAAAATCCCTTACACACTAGTTTATAAATATACTTACTGTTACCTGTCCACAACGCTGAGTATGTCATAATATTGTATAATTATATAATGGAATGGTTATAAATCATTTACACATCTAAATCTTAGCATTAAGCCTTCGATTTTATTGTAAGCATTCTTTAAGCTCTTACCTCTGTTTTAAAAATTACAGGGGGACCTGTATTTCTAAAACAGAAATATATATTATCTTATATTTTTTTTTTTTTATTTTGAGGAACTGTACCCCCCCCCCCCCAGAAGTTGGTCTTCGCAAAACCCTTTTTTAGCGGATGTCTACACATCAAAAGAGGTCCGGGTTGCCAAATTTCAAGTCCGAGGTGTAGTAGTTCAAAAACTGGCCCTTAATTTTCTTTGGGGAATGAGCTCCATAAAACCTGTTATTAGCGAATCTGTATACAACAAAAGAAATTTGCTTATAAAATTTTAAGTCTACGGGTCAAATAGTTCCGGTTATCTTATGATGAGTAAGTGAGCCATTCATTTTTCTCCTTTATCTCTAGGCCGTGGGTAGCCTAGTGGTTAGAGAATCGGACTCCAGACTGGAGGGCCTGGGTTCGATGCCATCAATTACCCTCCGAGTTTATGCTCGTTAAATCAGTGGGTCCGAAAGTCTTGTGGGTGGTTTTAGTAGAAACCACGAGTGAAGGGGGCTAGAGAATATTTCCCTCCCCTCCAGTTCTATGCCTAAATTGTAGAGGTGGAACTAGGTGGTGTTGCCATCTATTGTTAAGAAGTCCAATCTGTCTCAAAGGCTCTGGCAACTTTCATTCATTTCCTTCGGGTAGGACACAACAACATGTATACATATTTTTTTTTTAAACTTTAGATCATAAAAAATATTGCCCTTAAATCTTAATGATAGAGAAAATATTTTCTCTAATTATATACCACTTTTTTGAAAAAGGTCAAATTATCTATTTAAAGTTATTCCTTACTAAACATGCATTTCACAGCTGCATGGATTTTCTTTGTATAAAACATATAAATTAAGTAATGTTTTTTGCATTAAGATTTTTTTTTAAGTATAATATACTTGATCCACATCTTCCTATGGGATTAGCCTTTTAAATATAATTGTTTGCTCACAATAAAATACATTTTGAATAAGTACTTTTAATTTAATTTCCGTTTTCCAGTATTTTAATAGTGTAATTTAACAATCTTGGTTAGACAGGATTCAATCCATAGGTTTTTTTTATGCGCCATCGGTTTTAAATTTCATTTGAGTCTTTTGTTTTTCTATCATCTATTCAATTTTTGTAATTTAAATATCTGTTCCTTTTGATAAAATAAGTACAAAACGTTGAGGAATCGAAGAATATTTTGTCCCATATGAGTACAGTTTTGCTGAAAAAAATTTAACCCCCAAAAGATCATTCGTTTTGTTTACCGACTAATTATTACTACCTTTTGTCGTACGCAAAAAATAGTATTCGTAGAAATTCGTTTTCTTATTGTTCTATATAAAAAAATACTGTCTTGGTGTTAATTTAAAACTTGAATAAAATCTTAAGCAATGATTAAATTAAAAAAACTTACTAATAATTAATATATTTTCATATTAGTCATTCTGTTATATCGGTAATAGTCAATAACACGAAGCTGGTGCTTTTGAGTCATGGGATCAAAGCTAGTACCACAGAAGTCGCGCCTTGTAGAGAGACTGATACACGCTAAATCTGTTGATGTTCTATGTTCTACCTTTGACGTGGTGCGGATGTTTGGAATGGGAGTATCAACTCAGGTGTCAATCTTGTCACTTGACTGTGGTTCAATGTTCTGAGGTTCGTCACCAAAATAGTCCAAATAGAATAAAACAAATCAATATACGAGGGATGATCGGAAAAAATAAGGTTACAAGCCACATCATTTGAAAACAACCTATTGTGCAGTAATTTTGTTTCCCCAGATTGGAGACAGATGGCACTACTTGTCATATGGCTGGTTCACGGGTAGGTAGTGAAAGTTCCCAGATGGTTTAGGACAAAATGGCAAGAGCTTAGAAAATTGGTCTCGTTTGGAAGTGCGAGCCGTGATTCGATTTTTATGGGCAATGAATGTGTCCGCCTCTGACATTTACAATCAAACCGTGGAAATTTATGGTGAAGAAGCAATGAGAAAACAACATGTAACAAAATGGTGTCAAGTTTTTCAATCAGGCAGATAGGGTGTTGAAAACTGCAACAAGGCAGGAGCGACCATCCAAGTTCTTCATGGTACAAATTGAAGAAATGATCCAAAATGATCGACTGGTAAAGGAGCTACTTGTCATACAGGTGATTTGTGGGTAGGTAGTGAAGTACCCAGACAGTTCAGGACAATTGAAACGGGAAGACACTTAGAAATTTGGTCTCGTTTAGAAGTGCGAGTTGTCATTCGATTTTTATGGTCAAAGAATGAGCAGACAACATGTAGTGAAATGGTGTCACTCCTTTCAATCATGCAGACAGGGTGTCAAAAACCACAATACGGCAAAGAGCGGCCAGCAAAATTCTTCAACGAGAAATCAACACGGCACGAATTAGAGAACTGATTCAAAATGATCAAAGGGTAATTTTGCGTGAAATCTTGTCAGAGCTGGGACTGCATATCGTTTACCGATATGCTGCATCAGCGTGCAGCATATCGTTTCAGATGTGCTGCGATATTCCAAGACAGTGATGTGAAAACACCCGCCGAGACCTGGCTCAATGAACAGGGACCTGGTTTCTGCCAAGACGGGTTAAACAAGTTGGTTCTGCGTTCTGATAAATGACTAATTACACTTGGCGATTATGTTGAAATGTGATAGGCACGTACACCTCTTAATGCCTATTTGTATTTTCTGTCTATCGTTAATAAATATTCCTTATTCGACTTGTAAACTTTTTCTGATCAACCCTTATATATATCTCTCTATTATGGAATTCTTATTTCTGACCTTAGCAGTTTGAATATTTTTGCTGAAGACATTTAATTAATCGATTAGTTTTTATTAAATTTCCTACAACGATCTCTGAACAACCATTAGTATTTAATTCCCCCGCTATGTACATAACATTACCTGAAAAAATAAGCAATTATTAGAAAGTTTAGGTTTCCAACCCTAAATCTTAAGTACTTTCCCAAACTATTATTATCTTCTAAGAATTGTTATAGGAACAAATATATGTGCAAACTACCGCTAGGAATATTAAATATATTCTTAGTAAAATAATAATAAAAAAGCTATCTTTTTTTTAATTTTGAAAAAGTTGATATACATATATTCTTACCAGAACATGAAAAATGAATTTTAACAAAAATAAAATTTACCTTTCTACCTTCAACTATGATGAGAATCGCAGTAAAAGTAAAAGCAAATGTTATCAACTCGTATTACTATCCATATATTACGGGTTTTTTTGTCTTGTCATTATAAATATTTTAATAAAATGTTTTTAAAGAACTTTTTTTATGTATCCATACTTTAATAAAAAATATTGTTCCATTTTCATTATCTGTGACTCGTGTTTTTTTTTTTTCATTTTTAATAAAAATTGTAATTAATAAGTAAAATAAGTAACAGGACAAGTTTTTTCTGTAAGGAATACAATTGTTTTCGAAGCATAAAACAATTTCCTTCTGGAAAGATATAAGATTTAAAATAGCAATAGATTATCGAAAAATACTCAATATGGAAGAAAAATCTGAGTTTGTCAAGTTTGAGTTGTTGCAATCTTATATAATTATTAGAAAGTTTTCAAAAATATGAATGTTGTTTAATTATTTCGCAGGGACATATCTAACAAATCTTTAAGTGACTCAATATTTTTTTTTAATTTATGTATTTTACAGATAGTGTATAATTTAATTGGATTATATATTTTTTTAATGGAGAGAATATCATTACAATTCATTATATTTTTAATGTAATTAATCTTTAATATTCCTTAATATTATGCTATATGTACAACTTTTGAAATAAAGTTTGGTGAAGAAAATCAGAACGGCCTATCTGGCAACACTGGTGAAATAAAACGCTGAACATGCGTAGTGGTAGGTGTTGACTTCCTGCCCCCACCGTTGTTCAGTTGAGTAAATTAATCACGAAAGATCTTGAACTAACTGTGCGCGTAATAGCTGGACGTTGAATGCTAAAATGTACATAAACTTTTCACCGTTACATGATTTATTTACGCAGGGTACGACCCCAGTACGCACAACAAAGTTCATGTTTCTTTGTTCACGGCAATGTTCGCCCTTACACAGCCAATATTGTCAAGTAGTTCCTGGAAAAAAGAGGAGTAGAACAAATTGAACATCCACCAATCTCGCCAAATCTCAATCGTTCAAACATCTGCCTATTCCAAAGACTCAACTAGTTTTGATAGGAAAGAGATTTGTGACGATATTTCTAGCCTCCAACGAAACATGAAGCGGCTTTTGAACTCCATTTTAAAAGACTTCTTGCAAAGTTTCGAGGACATGTATAGCAGATCTCAGACGTGTATGGCTATGGGAGGTGGCTATTTTGAAGCACAGTAAGGAAACTTTCGTTAATATTTCATTTGCGTTCCTTTTACAGGATTATTCACCGAACTTTATTGTCAGAGGTTGTAAATCTTATGCCGCGATCGTTTTAAGTATGTAAAGACCTTTATATTCACACATGATTTTTTTATTTCACAAGTTTCTCACTCCTTAACATGTGGGGTATGTAATAACAATAAGAAATAAAACTCTTTTGAGTACAGTGACTAGTTCTTGTATTCATTCAGAATCTTACAATGGATAATGTAATTCAATCATACTAGCTATTATAACCTTCATCATTCGATTCTTCCTCATTATATCCTCAAAGAAACTTTCTTCATTCGAAAACACTGTGTGTTGTGATATATCTATTAAACACTGTCTATATCATTAAATATCTTAAATATCGCATTGCTTCATTATAAATTCAAAAATACGCCGTAGCATAAGAAATATTTTAAAGCGTGCTCATGCATTTAGAACTGTAACGGCGATTCACGCGCAGGGTATGCCATTCCCGAAGAGGTAGTATCCAAAAATATATATTTATAATTCGCCAAGAAGCTAAGGCCCCCTCAAAGGACATGACCTTGAAGTCAGCTACACGAGAAACTATTCAATAACCAAAAAAGGTTTAGATTCTGTCTTGGAAAAAGTAGACGATGTGTATGACATACCCTGCACGAGAAATGCCAGGTTAACATATACGAAAGAAAAAGACTGGGAAAAATATACATCACGTTGATTAATACAATTTTTGAAGATGAAAATTTCATACATA
Organism: Trichonephila clavata; assembly: GCA_019973975.1. Lineage (NCBI taxonomy): Eukaryota > Metazoa > Arthropoda > Arachnida > Araneae > Nephilidae > Trichonephila > Trichonephila clavata. The sequence continues at coordinate 78 of BMAO01038637.1, read as the reverse complement.
TATATATATATTATACTTCATGATTATATTGAAAATTATAAATAAACATTAATTGTGTATGCTCCATTCAAGACAATA